>SOPF01025571.1:0-16439 GCA_012979155.1 Hypericum perforatum
ACCACTAGTCTAAATAACTAAGTGTGAGGTTTGTACATATTCCTAAGCTTTGTGCTTGAGTTAAATTCCTAACTAATAACGTAACAATCTTCTAACACAAGTTGAAATTTTTTGAAGGGGGTCAAATTTTGAAAAATTTATACCAAGTCTAAACCTAGACACACATATATAAACATACTAAACATAAAAAGGAAAATTCCTGAAGGGAACCCTCCCCCATACTTGAATGACACATTGTCCTCAAGGTGTCTAAGATACTAATAAATACCTAATTACAAGAAAGAAAATAAATTTTGAGATAGTTTTATCTCGATGACCTAGTACGTAAAGAAGCAGCAAGGAGATCGAACCCTGTAGAGCTCAAATCGAAACAATTCTGTACCGGATCACCAAAGATACGAATAAACTATCTCAATACATACATACAAAAAAAATAAATATGAACAAACAACATATATTACAAAAATACGAAATGACAATAAAGGAAATAAAAATAAAAGTTAAAGGAAAAAGGAGCTCCCTGGTCAATTCGTTGTGTCCCTGCTGCAGATCATTGTACACCTATGTTCTTCGAGCTTGGCTTGCCGTAGACTGGCTTGCTAGACTTATATACAAAAGACGTAGAACTAAAACAAACACACACAAATAAAATGCAAACAAATTAATACACTTTATAATACAATCTACACTAATTTTTTAGCTTTTATTTATGCCGCATTCCTGGAAAGGTGGAAAACAGACACCCCATTCTGATGGGTCACAAGTGCAATTTTGACTTCCGCAAATGACACAACTCACCAATGGCGTACCATAATGAACTACCTCTCTGTGACCTTTTTGGCTATAAGCCTAGTTGAGTCACCAAGTAGTAATATGGTATGCTCATTTTTGTGACTAAGTGCTATTTTTGCTACAGTCAGCATCGTGTTTTAACTTTTCATGCCTAGGTCAATACCCAATATAAATTGTTGAGCACAACAATCATATAGGAGTAACTTCTTATCCCTCATCAATCGCAAAAATGCTGACATCTGCCAATCAACCAACAGGTCAATAGCACCTATATTTATCGTAGGATTGAGAGATTTCAAAATCTCACCCAAATTTAACCAATCCCAGCCAAGAGTGGGAGGTTGTTCAACATTATGGTCGGGTGTCTTACCTTCACTTACCATCTCCAATAGTAAAGGTTTAGCAAACCTTTTTGGATCTTGAAGTCAAGGTGAAATATTATGGCGGATAACACTAGACTCTTCCTTAGATATGGCTTCCTCTTTTTCTTCCGAATCTTCAATATTCGCCAAATCTTTGGTTGAGCAAGATTTATGCAAAAGGAAATTAGCACTAGTAATAGGCTTGTCACCTTCTTTTTGAGTGCTCCTATCAAACCCAATCTCTTCTTTCTCTTCCTCATTTTCCTCATTTTTTTCATCCTCTTTTGGAAGTGCGTTGGCATGAATAAACAAGCTCGTTGGGGTTTCTTGGTACCAATCCGCTGTTTCAAAATCCCACAAACGCCCGTTGTTCTCTATACTGTATAAATCTTCTAGGAATGACGTTAGATAGATGTATGATTGTTGAGGAACGTATGAAGGTTCCTCAACTTTCAAGTTCCTTTGCTTATCGTCATCCTCCACTTGCACTTCATTATTTTCCCTAAATGATAGATTAGCTCAAATGGTTCAATGAAGATGGCATCTTTTGTATGTGCACTAGTGCAAATATCATCTGAGTGAGCTTGCGCTCTCTCAAAAGTTTGACTTGGCGTACACAATTTCTCAAACTAATTGAGTATATCATCACCATTTTCAAACATCTTATCCATTCTTGCTTCCATCGAGTCTAGTCTATCTTCAAGGGTATCAGACCTTAGAGGTTGTACTTCTTCATTGCACTATGAGGAATAAGGATTTCTGCTCCACGTTGGAAAAAAATTAGTTTTATGTTGCTCCTCATTGTAAAAATTCTCCAACTGTGAGGGTGCTCCATGGCAGGTGGGGAACCAGTATTCTGCACATTGACTTTTCTCATGTTCACGTATGTCCTTAACTTCGTCGTCAAAAAATGAACCTTGAATTCCATTGTACCAATGATAACCAAAGGAATCCATCCTTTCTTGTTGCTGTCTTTCTTGATTTAGCCTCTCTTGTCAAATTTTTTCTTGTCACAATGTCCTTTCCAAGTGTACTACGTCCACTTCACTTCCCAAAGGGAAGTTGATGGTTGAGTGCATTTTGGGCATGCGACTTAGAAATTTTATAACTTTTTCGTCCGATCTCCTATTTAGACAAGGTCAGTGGCAAATGAAAGAAAACTTCCAATGCTACAACTTTGACTAAGGAAATTTTTCTCACATTGGATTTTCACTATTCAAATAGTGAAAATACGAGGCTAATCGTATTCTACGTTTTGGCAAGACTCGTCCAAAAATCGTATTTTGTGCGTACAACTTCAAAATATGATATCTTTTTCGTCCGAACTCCTTTTTTGATGCGGTCAGTGGCTGTGGAAAGAAGACTTCCCAAACTACAGCTTCACCTTGACTTGTTTTCAAAAATTCGGAGTTAAAGACCTCCAGGAAAATAAAATGCGAGCTGGCCAAAATTTTCCGAGCAAGTTTTTCGCAAGAATTGTCAGAAATGACCTTTGTGTCTTCAAAATGCGATAACTTCTTCGTCCAAACTCCAAAATTGGCAAACTCAGCGGCGTTGGAAAGAAAACTTCCAATACTACAAAGTTGTCTTGGCTTGTGTTTACAAATTCGGAAGTTTTGACCCTCAGAAAAATAAAATGCGAACCTAAAATTTCTTGGCAAGAATTTTCATGCAAGTTTTTCGCAAGACTCGTCAGATTTGACCTTTGTGAATTGTAAATGCGATAACTTTTTCGTATTAAGTCCAAAATGAGCAAACTCAGCGGCATTGGAAAGAAAACACAAAAGTCTTCAATACAACCGTGGCTTGGTTTTACAAATTCGGAATCTAGCATGGCCAAAACGTTCAAATCCGCGAGTTGCAGTAGTTAAAAAAGTTTTCTAGTTGACAAAAGTTCCTAACTCAAGTTTGTAAGCTAAGCTTTAGATTCGAAACTCAATCCCCGGAAACGGTTCCAATTGATTATAAGTGGTCTTCGGCATCGTGAAACACCTCCAACCACCGTTGCAATATAGTTTTATGAAGTAGGATTGTCGATCCCACGAGGATTAAGCGAACGCCTTACTCGGCTTACTAGCTATGTTTTAGGAACTTTGGTTTGGATTTAATGGTTTGGTAACTTAACACACAACAAGCTCATAATAACAACAACAAGATTAACAACAACACAAATATAAAGACAAGCAAATTTAGCAAATAAAACTAAAATGATATGATACCTAAGATCACTTAAACAAACAAAATGGTTCGTGGGGCTTTTAAGTTCGTGTCATGGTCTGAGTGTTTCAAGGCAACTAATCTATGCTCTCGCACTAAATTAGTCTAAGATAATACTTAGCTAAGATCAAGTGAACTTGACGTGCCCTCGCAATCATCAAATCAAAAAATCCTAGCTAAACATCAACTACAAGTATTACCTTTTAGAACAACCAATTACCGAGAAAATCCTCATCTTACAAGGTCACGGATCAACTAATTAATTTTTCGATCAAGTCTTTTTCCTCTCGACGATCAAGACTTGATTAATTTCATAGTTCTAGGTGGCCAAATTAGACTAAGCTTTAAGTCTTTTAACTAGAACATGCACCTTATCATTTTCACCAATCTTAAACCATTAGCATGTTTAAGCTTTCAAAGCATCATATCACAACAAACTACTCACACATATCTATTATATAGACAAGCAAGAACATGAATATGTTACAAGAGCAAAGCATGAGAAAGGTAAAGATTTTAAGAGAAGGAAGAAGTGTTACACGTCCAAGCCTTGGCTTGGTTTAGTTGCTTCGTTCTTCTCCTTCCTATCCTTCTCTTCTTTTCTTTTCTTCCTTTTTCTCATTTTTGCTCATGGCCTTCTCCTCACTTCCTCTCACTCACGGCTGCCTCCCCTTAATGTCTAAGTGTTAGTGTGTGTGAGAATGAGAGAGTGAGAGTGTGTCTCCATGAATGTCTACCTAAATGACTTATAAGTCATTTAATCCTAATTATTACAAGCCAATAGTAAAATGCATAAGTTAATTAATTCTTTTCACAACTAATCTAACTACTCTCCATAAATGTTTTTGGCTTTAGGACTTAATGTGCAAGAAGTTGAGTTTGGCAAGATGACATGAAGACTTGGCAAGAAGAAGTTAAATGAATGAGTGGCCCTTGTCTCCTTAAAGTCTCGGCAATATCCATCAAATGGACAATGGTTGGCGCCCTCCATACACTTGGAGTCCTCCATCATGGCAAAATTGGCGTCCTCCATGAAGTTGGCGCACTCCATCCACTATTTTGGCCAAGGATTGGCGCCCTCCACCTTCTTGGAGCCCTCCATCCTTAGCTACGTTCCAAAATATTGGCGCACGCCATGTTTTTGGCGCCCTCCATGAATTTTTAATTGATTGTAGCTACGGATGTATTCTTTCCAATGCTGCTGACGATGCCTCAATCCGACCTCGTATGAGGAAGTTATGAATTTTCTCGTGCAAAAGGTCTGGCCCGGTGAACTACATGGTTAGCCTCGGAAATAATTGGTGCATTTGGTTTGTCAATGCCATTTTGCTCGCAACCATGTGATCTTGATCTTGATCATAAATCATCGTCCATGAAGCTCCTAAACATAAAGAAAACATAAGAAAAATGAATAAACACGACAAAAGAACAAAATGTACAAAACCAAGATTTATACAAAGAAAATACACTTAACTTATTAAAAACAATGCTAAACCTATACTAAAATATACATAAATAATGAGTGTTTTTGACACTCATCAAGGACTCCTCTATTTATTAGGGTGGAGGCTATCATCACAAAGAGCCAACCACGAGCATCCTGCAAATAGACACATCCTCTGGCCAGCACCCTGTTTGTCTTAGTCATGTCCATGGCCTTTTGGATCGGCCTTATCTAGATTCGTGTCCCTTCGGATGCACTCTGGATAAGCCTTATCCAGCCTCTTCCTCTTCACCTCCCTTCAGATTGCTGGTGTCCCATTGCTGTCTAGAGGCAATCTGGTAATCTTGAGACTGTTGCAACTCTTTAGTGTACAGCATGAAGTTATCTAGATTATTCCATATACTTTAAGACTCTCCAGATCCTCGCGACGTGACGGCATGTCAAGTGCACCTCAATGTAACCAAGGACCCGCTCCCGGCCTCGACTCTTGGAAGATAAAAAATCCCATTAAATGTTGTATTATATTAGTAAAAACATAGGTAATAACTAATATGTATCTACCAATAGTGAATCATAAAATTCAAATATATGATATGATATTGTATCACTATCACTCAAGGAAAAACTTTATATCCATTACTATTTTTATTGATGATTTATATTAACATTTGTTATTTTTGTTAAGTTTATTTCAAAAAATTTCTAATTAAACATAAAAATTTCTTGAAGAGAACTATAAAAATAATAATAAATCCATGGAAAGAACTACTTCTAGTAAGTATTAAAGAGTAAACGTCTATCAGAATAAATTCAAACTTAGATATTTGAAAAAAAAATTCTCGTTATTAATGTTTGTAAATTGTTCAATACGCGTCATGTTTGTAAAAAACAACAACTTATATTTTTATTAGTTATATGTAATATTTTAAAAATATATATCCAATTTTTTTTACAAAATTTTGTTGTATTATAATATAAATACTAATCTTGGTTATACATAGAAAATTCTATAATTATGATAAAGATATTTTTTTTAAAGAATAACATGGCCATGCATTTTCATAAATTAAAAGAAGTTGGCCTCTCATCGTTCCTTTACTGGGGTTTGTTAAAAAAAACTATTGTGCCAAAAGTATAAACGAACTATTTTTTTTAGCAATTCATTCAAATAAGGTTACGTACCATAGGAAGTGGAACTAGGGTTTGACTTCTAACAGCTTAATAGTCGTATTCCCATTTTATTACTTGGGAATTGGGAAGATAAATTGTTTTTGATGAAAACTAATGCGGGCTTTAAGATATTTTTTGAGAAAACAGATTGGTTTTGGTTTAATGTTCCTACGTCCTTTGGAGACCTTGAAATTCTAGTTATCCTAATATGGATCGTGACATTTTTTTTTTGTCAGAAGAGGGGGCTAAAAGACGCCCCTAGCAGTAGAATTTCATTGATCAAAAGCAGAGATTACAACCGATCTCGGTAGAGAAACGTCACTAATATCTCTAAGGAGTAACGATCTGATACCCCGAGGGGGATTACAAAAGTGGAAACAACCCAAGTCAAGACCAAAGGCTTGGTTGGCCATCCAATCTGCTGCCGTGTTGGCTTCACGATAGACATGGTTTATTTGGACTTCCCAGCTTCTAGATAGTAGTTCTTTGATGTCCAATAGTATTGAAGGACAGTATGGATCTGGTGGTTTATTTGATTTCATGTACCCGACAACCTACTGGGAGTCGATTTCAATGATAACTCGTTTTAAACCAAGATCCCAAGCAGACTTGAGGCCCAGGAACGCCCCCCATAACTCCGCTTGGATGCTAGAACAAAGGCCCAAATTTGCGGAGAAGCCATGTATCCAATCCCCCTGACAATCTCGCAGTAGTCCTCCCGCTGTGGCTCTTCGAATTGAGTCACGTCTTGCATCATCAGTATTAATTTTTGCCCAGCCTACTATAGGTCGTTCCCAAGCTATAAGTTGTTGTTGACGTCTTGGTTTGTTTGTAAGAGCAGCTGCAGTCTTCCACGCTCCCTCTATTTCATTGGCCCTGTTACAAATATAAGCAAACGCGTTAGTGGGCCGTTCTTCATCTGGATTCCAGATTTGATCATTCCGCCATTTCCAGGCAGCGTTCAAGGTTATAATAAACAACGTGGTCCATTTGTTTAATGGAGTAATGTTCGCCTCAAGCCAATCTATTAAATTATAAGAGAAGAAGTTGGCAATATTTTCTCCCTGTTGTCGAAGTAGTCTGAGCCAAATCAGTCTGATTTTCTCACAGTCCCTTAGTGCATGGAGGACAGTCTCCTCATGTCTTTCGCAGCACGGACATCTACCATTGTCTGTCATATGCCTTGTACGTCTAACTGCATTCGTGAGCAGCTTCCCGTGGCTTGCAAGCCATGGTGTGGTTTTCATACGTTGTGGGCCTTGCCATTTCCATAATTTGGACCACAGGTTAGACGAATCGTAAGTTTCCCAATCTCTAATCAACTCGTAAGCCAATTTGGTGGTGAAGTTTCCTGAATTTGAGAGACACCATGTTCTTTTATCTGCGCCTTTTTCCCTTCAAGGAGGTGCAATGCCTGCAATAAGCAACAGCAAAGAATCAGGAATAAATTGTTTGAGGAGATCCCAATTCCAACCCCCGTCAATTAACGTTGCATCTGCCACAGTCATCTGTCTTAGATGGTCAGGTATAGGATTAGTAACAATTTCAACAAGGGGGCTTGAATTGGTGATCCAGTTATCGAACCAAAACTGAACCGAGGTCCCATCTCTAATGGACCATTTGATCCCTTTATGCATCAGAGGCCAAACTAAGACCATAGCTCTCCAAATAGTTGATTGGGAGGATTTGGGTTTAGGCTGGATGCCAACAGGTTCAGCGTACATGTACTTAGCCCATAAGACTCTAGCCCAAAGTGTCTCTTTATCAGTAAGTAAATTCCATGCAAGCTTCATAAGAAGAGCAAGGTTTTGGTCACGAAGTTTTTTGAAGCCAAGACCACCCTGTTTTTTAGGGGAGCAAACTTTCTCCCAGGCAATCAAGTGAGGTCTCTTCTTTGTGGCCGAGGAGCCCCAGAGGAACTTTCGCTGAATTTTCTCAATATCCTCACACAGTGAGATAGGGAGTAGCGTTGTTTGCATAGCATACGTTGGAAGAGCAGATATGACCGATTGGTTAAGAGTAGTTCTACCTGCAAGAGAGTTTCTCCACACACCAACCATTAAGTCTAGAGTATACCTTGTCTAGGATGAAATTATAAGTGTTTTTGGTCACCCGATCGTGTAGCAGCGACATTCCGAGGTATTTCCCAAGATTTTGAGTCAGAGACACTCCCAATTGGCTAGCTAACTCCTTTGCAAGTGATCTTGAAACATTCTTAGACACGTAGAGCTTTGTCTTGGCCTTGCTCACTTTTTGACCTGAAGATATACAGAAATTCTCAAGGGTATGTGAAATGATTCTAGCTTGATGTATAGATGCATCTGAAAAAAGTAAAAGATCATCAGCAAAAAAGAGGTGTGAAAGTTTGGGACCATTTCTAGACAGCGTTATAGGTTTCCATTCACCTTTACCAACACTCTCACTTATAAGATGACCAAGCCTCTCAAGACATAATACAAAGATATAAGGTGAAAGGGGATCTCCTTGCCTCACTCCCCTAGAGGGGCTAAAAGAGCTAGTAGACTCTCCATTCCAAACTACATGCATAGTACAAGACGAAATGCATAGTAAAATCAGATCAATCATGCTACGAGGTAGGTTGGGAAGGTTTAGAGTCTCCCTGACAAAGGACCAACGTATGCGATTGTAGGCCTTCTCTAAGTCCACCTTGATTGCCATAAGTTTCTTCCCTGTACGTCTGGTCTTCATAGTGTGGATGACTTCTTGTGCTACGATAATATTCCTTCTTATCTGTCTTCCGGGAACAAAACTATTTTGGTTATGACTAACCCACTATGGCATAAGGTCCCGAATTCTATCAGCCAAGATTTTGGTAATGACTTTTAGAGATACATTACACAAACTTATGGGATGAAACTGATCCGGGGACGAGGGTTTATCCACCTTTGGAATTAAAACCAGGGCTGTGTCATTAACCTCTCTCGGCGAGATTTCTCCTTTGAACACCATTTTAACAAAAAGGGTAAGGCTAGAGCCCACAGTGGTCCAATTCCTTTGATAGAAGATAGCGTGTAAACCGTCAGGCCCTGGTGCTTTCAGTGGTCCCATTGAGAATAAGACACTCCTGATCTCAGAGTCTGATGGAATTGCTCCAATTGCTTCTTGTTCTAATTCTGAAATCCGATGGAAGAGACTTGGGGTATCTAAAATGGTTGATTGTTGGGCATCATTGGAATATAGCTGATGGAAGTATCCCACTAGCATGTGCCTGATTTCTTCTGGGTCTGAAGTCCAAGTACCATCAGGCTTTTTGAGGGCATTGATCCGATTTCACTTCCGTCTCACAATAGTTTTTGCATGGAAATACTTAGTATTGCGAACTCCATTGATAATGAGCTCATTACGGGATTTTTGAAGCCAAAGCATCTCTTCTTGTTCAAGTATGTGTTCTAGCTCCAATCTGAGAGAACGCTCCAGGTTCCATAAAAAGGGATTATTCTTATGATCAAGGGCTTTTTGGATGCCAGAGATTCTTCGGATAATTTTATTCTTCTTGTGAAAGATATTGTCGAAAGAAACTCTATTCCACACTTGCACTTCTTTCGCAAAATTTTTACAAGCTGTTGGAAGGGGTTCTGACTTGCACCAACAATCCTCCACAAATCTTTTAAATCCCGGGTCTGCATGCCAAGCAGCTTGGTACCGAAACAATCGCTTACCAGGGTTGACACACAGAGTAGGGGACGTGTATATCAATAGTGGACAGTGGTCTGATTTTAAACGTGGTAGGTGATGAATCTGAGCCTCTGGGAATTTAAGGTTCCACTCCAAGTTAGCAAGCCCTCGATCTAAGCATTCATGGACCTGACCACGAACCCATGTGAAACGGGCTCCGATAAACCCCAGATCAATCAAACCCCTGTCTTCAATCCACTGTTGGAATCTCTTATGAAGTCCGCCCCAAATTGGAGCTCCCCCCAATTTCCCGTCAGTTGGGGTGAAGATATTAAAATCTCCAGCCAGTAATCAGGGAAGTGTTGTAGTAGCAGCAATAACATTAAGCTGCTCCCATAGTAACTCCCTAGTATGGGCTCGAGGACTACCATAGATTGCTGAGAAGACCCAGGAGCCAGCAATTTCCAAATGTATAAACTGATGTTCGCACTTGAGGATCAATACCGGCCAAACTGTATTATTCCAAAAGATCCAGATCCCCCCTGAATAGCCTTGCATCGGTGCTTGTGCAACATCCGAAAACCCAAGAGACCGAGCTATGACCTCAGCTCGCCTCCCAGAGATCCACGTCTCCAATAAGACAATCATATCGGGTCTGTGTTTCCTTTTTAGTTCTAAAATAATTCTTCTGAATTTAGAACTAGCTACGCCCTGGCAATTCCAGACTAACAGATTCATAGCGTATAGTCGGGACTGAGAGGACTAAGGTGATACTCACAGGACTTGTTCGCTCCCTAGCTTGGGTTAGTCTCTGGGCCTCTGTTCTCTAACCAAGAGCATCTCAACATCGTCATGGTTATCCACCAGATTCGCCTCCCCTGCAGAGGTGGCGTCTTCAATTTGTGGCGTGGAGTTAGAAAGTTTAGGTACAACACCCCCTAAATCCATCTTCTCTACTTTGTTCTTGTCTGGTGGCTTGGTAGGGAGAATACTCTGTTGGTTTCCAGCTCCCACAGACTGGTATAGAGCTAGCATCTCGTCCCCAAAGGACTCCCCCTTTTTAAGGATGTTTGTGGGATTGGGGCGAGGTTGATTTTCTGGAATTTTGGAAAATAGATTTTTAGGGTTGGATGTTCCTACTTTTTTGGTGGGAAAAATTGTGGGTTAATTGTTTCCACAATTCTGGTTCTTGGTAGGGGCTTACGGAGCTCGAACCTCCCACCTCATGCTTAAGGCCATACCCCCTGTTCCTACTTTAGTAAGGGGGGACTTTTGGTGACTAATGTTTAATATGGATCGTGACATTTAACATATCGTTCTTACGATACTTTCCTAAGAATATAGGGAACTGTGAAATCGTACTTTGCTTATATAATAAAATTTTTAAAACAACGTTTTAGGAACATTTGGAAAAAAGCTAATTTCCTAGAACTTCGTTTCCAGCTTGGGGATTTTCAATGTTCTGCAAAACAAAGCAATTCTATAACACCGATAGAACCAAAGGACGAAAGACTTATATGTTCATTAACATGATAGATTATTTCAACTTCGCTGAATAAATTTTATTTTCTTTTACCCTAACACAATCTATTTTCCATAATCATCGCCAATGGGTCCATGTTTGTCTGGAGTAGCTATGGTTCTTCGTTAGGAATTTGGTTTGAATGTACATAATGTAGCTAACTTGGAACGAACCGAGTAAGTAACACCGTTGGAACAAAAGCCTGTATGTTTAACATATTAAACAAAGAAATTTTCTTTGCACAAACCAATGTGGTACACACTCCCCTTACTACCTTAACTGACTTTGGGCTTTTGGACCACTTGGACTTCATTCAATTCCAACATTTATTTCATTCACTGGAGCTAGCAATGTGTTGTCCCCCTATAGCACAATATCATTCTACAACATAAATAAGGTGTTATTACATAACAACAAACTATGTTAAATGTGAATAAAAGCTCACTTTTAAAAATGACTAAAAAAATATTCAGAGTATCTAAATAACCTAAATTATTGGATACGTAATATCTTTAGTACAAATATTAGACCATCTTGTTAAATACTTTGCTAAAACCAAATTTCACCGGGACCCCTTCTTGATTTTGTGTTTTGAGATGCGAGGTTAACTCCTAAATCATCGTCGTGGAAATGAGTCTTGTTATACGAGTTTGTAAACGGGAAATGTTCTTGGAGTGCGTAAATTACCTCTAAAGTTTCTTTTTGAATGTGCTATCAGAAATTTTCTTATTAGAGGATTGTCTTAGCTGCGATAATTAACAATGGAAATTGGTCCGATGGTTCATATAGTCTTCGATAATATTTCATTTTGCACTCGATTGTATTATTATAGAGGCTAAATAGAGATGCAGGGAGAGTTATATTATGTAGGTCAGATTATTACCATACTCTAACAATAATAAACCATAACAACAAACCATAGCTACGTATCCAATAATTTATGTAGGTCGGAGTTATAAATTAATTCCAAAAAATATTATAATTCCTAAATAAAAAAAATATAGTTGTTAACTCTAACAAACTTTAACACCTAATTAGTAACTAACCAAAAAAAGATAATTTAATAAAGATATATTTATCAATTGCATGATTTAAAATAATATGCTTAAGTTTAATATCTTTTTTTACTCAATCAAGTTGTAGAATGTGTAAATAATGTGGTACATGTTTTACTTACTAATGATGTTCAAAGTGAAATTTCAGTATATGTAATACTATTTTTTAAAATATCAAATATTAAATAAATAATTAAATAATTAAATTTAATATTTAGATGTAGAAGTAACCGAAAATAGTTAAACTACAAGAGAAAAAAATTAATCACGAAAACTTATTTGGAAGTTACATGAAAATTTAGTAAGAAACTCTTTTATTTTGTAACTTTATATTTGACACTGATCAATTTATTAATAAAATTTGGACTATGTATATTTAGTTAGTTTATATGTCACTATTTGGTGTAAATTTAATTTGATATTATCTTTTTATTATATAGACCTTATATTCTCTAATTTAAAATGGATTATATTAAAAAAAATTAGGGAAAAGAACAAATAAGTACCTTGTGGTTTACCTCATTCCAAAAAAAGGTCATGTGATTTTTTTCTTACGAATTTAGTACCATGTGGTTTTATTTCCGAGACAACTTCAGTCCCGGGCAACATTTTAAGGTGACTGGCCAGGTGTCAATGCCATGTCATCGCCACATCACTTTCTTAAACTTTGTTGGCCTGGGTGAGTTGGATGGCAAATTACCACTTTAATACAGTTTTCAATTAAAATTTTTTTTCAAAACCTAATTTTTTAATTTCTTCTCTCACTTCTGTTGTTTATGTGTTAAGGTTTTGTATGTGTGTGTGGTTGTATTTAAAAGGAGAAAAAGAAGTTGGTTTTTTTTGGTATGATACTAATTTGGTTTTGTCTGGTAGATTTTTTTTTTTCTTTACTAAGGGCAAAATAACCAAATTTACGGCTGTTCATTGAACAGTTGACTAGTTTCAGAACAATTAAGTTTACCCGGTGGCTGGTTGATTGCCGTCAAAGCTTTAGAACTAATCTTCGTAAACATTGACTGTACTAGAGGTCAAATCTAATAAAGAGACTGCATTATACTTAGGTCGATTCATGCATTTTTAATATAAATAAATCAGTGCATATTTTTTTCAAATTTTAGATTAATGCTTGAAGTAGGTGGTGAGGAAGACCAAAGGGGATTACTAACTTCAAGTAGATGGTGAGGAAGATCAAAGGTGCATATTAAATAATTTCAATCTGGATCTATATGATCTTAACACCTGGCAACTTCCGATCATTAAACATAATTTAATAAGAGGTTGTACAGAAAATTCGAATATAATGTATATTACGAGCTGAAAATTATGTTAAAATCAGTCATACAAAATCGAGTTTATTATATACAGTGGAAACATATTTATCGTTTAATTAAAAGTACAAACTTTGGATATTTAGCTCAAAAATAATGACAAACATCAGTCAGTCACCACATATAATTTTTATCATGCCGAAAGAATTGTAGAACGACACAAATTATTGTGAAAATATAAAAAGTCCAATCTTTAAATTTGACATTAACATGTAATATATATATATATATTAAAATTAAAAGAAGTTACCTTTAAAAAAATTTCACTTGTACCATATGCTCCAATCTGTGACGGACCCATCGTGGGACCTGTCGTGGAGACATTAAATCCAACAACCAGTTACAAGAAAGGTTTTAAAAAATGACCTAGAGGTCGACCCGGATATTAAATTTCTATAAATAATCTATAAAATTTATGAAAAATATATAAAAATATTAAATTTCTGGTCGAACCACCCGGGCTGACTGGATTTTCTAGGAAAATAGTCCAATCGGGCCGGAAATTGTCCAGTCCGACCAAACTCCCTTTTTTAACATAAAAACAATTGACCCTGAACCCTGATTCATATTTTGACATATCGGATCGCCGGTCGAACCGCATTTTTTAAAACCTTAGTTACAAGCCTCTATTTGCTTCACGAGGCCGTGAAAGAACCGGCCCACGAACATTTGGGCCATGGTTAACTGCAACTATTTTACTATTCACCGACCAAAACCAATATCTCCTTGTGACTATCAAACCATAAAAAGTTCCCTGTTCATCCCATTTTTTGTTAGTTAAATTTACTAATGGTAGTAATATCTACAAATATATGGGATTAAGCCACGGTCTCGCTAAGACGTCGGCAAATTTCTTGAAAAAATTCGCATTAGGTAAAAGCATCTTATAAAATTGTGGATCGTTGGAAAAAATCTCAAAAATATTTTTAATTGCATCTTATAAAATTTAATTCTTGTTGAAAAACCAAAAATATATTTAAGTAATTAAAATGTTCGGTATTACAAATAACCAAAATACTCATTTAATGACCATCCTTCCAAATACAAATAATGGGGACAGTCGTTTTTCGTTATACAAGAATTAATTGATTCCAACAAATATTGGAACAGGGCAAGATCTTGTTAATCATCAAATTTCTTCCCAACAATTTCTGACGAAAATTGCATTTTCATGATTTATTGACTCATGGTTGACACTTCTAATAAAACTAAAACAAATCTTTAAATAATTTCACCATTTATCAGCCCTACTTCATCAAGAACGATGTGAAATGACTCCAATTTGGGCTCTGAGTTTGTTACACTTAAGAAATTGTGAGAAATTTTACATATCGGGTTGGTAGTTATTAAGTATCGCGTGGTTTGTAGATGGGACATGTGAAAAATATATCAGGGAATCGGTGGCTTGTAAATCAAGCTATATCTGATAAGCTGATAAGCTATCAGATATCCTGATAACATTATAATTTCTAGGACTCTCTATGACCAATAGATATTTGGGATCATATTGATGAGTAGTGTTAGCGTGTCTTTTCGTGTAAGCTGTTATGATTGTAACACTTATTCTGCTTATTAATGTAGTTTTTATACACCTAAAAAATTATTTGAAAACAATATATTACCAAAACTATATATATTCACATACGCACGTGCATAACAAATAAATGCGTTACATACTATAAAAATAAATGTATTTACTAAACAGTATTTTGGTCCCCATAATTAGTTCATCTTGTACGGAAAATACATATTACTTCCACATATCTATCATGTACATTTTAGTAAAAACGCACTTCCGTGAAAACGTAGTTATGAAAAAATTGATCGTCATCTTTTTTCCGTTTGAGGACAAACATACGTTGTTGTATATTGCATAAACCTCGGAAATCATGGTACAGGATTGAAGCAAGTCCGGTGGTGGGCATAGAAGCCAATTCGAAGCAGAAAGATCCAACTTAGTCATTCTAACAAAAATCTATGTTGCCTCATTCCTTGATTTCCAAATCTGCCAGCAATGAAAAATTGACAAATGTGAAGCACTGTGAGGTAATAATTCGGCCCTTATGTTTGAGAACCAGGAGCTAAATTTAAAGTCAAGCGCAAGGAAACTTTCAAACCAAGTGGTAGTTGCGTGAGAAATTTTCAACTCCCTCAAGGCAAAGACCACAAGAGTCGTTTTGCCCCATTGGCTTGGCGAAAACATCTAAAAGAGAAAAATCTATCGGTTGTTTTTCTAGAGTTGCACTGTCATCCTTATTATACTACTATTACTGATCATTTAGATTGATAAACCAAGAATATGTATTAATAAGTAATAATTAACTGATACGAAATTAAATCAACTGGTTTTTTTCTAAATGGCATACTAATGAGTGTGTAAACACTCATGTTTTGTCTTATATTTTGTATGTATTTGGTTGTACTTTTTGTTCATTTTCATTGTTATCTATTGAGTCTTATGTTATTTTCATGTATTTGAGTCATAGAATTGATTTATACCCTTATCTTATTTTGTGATGGAAAGTATAGCTCAATGAAAGTGATTGAAAGAGTGATTTTGAGAGACTTTATTACAAGAATCACAACTTTCTATTCAAGTATCGAATTATTGCGAATGACATGTCGTTGAAAAGCTGGAAGAGAGATCTTTGTCATTGATACTCAACCTCAAATTTTGTGCTGATGATGATCAAAAATAAAAAAAATGCAAAGATATGATGAAGCTGGGTAACCTAATTGGCGAAGACAAGTTTATTAGCAACCGTCAATGCACAAGAATTGGTGCCAACCAACTAGTGATCATCAATCAGTCAGTCTCTTTATTTTCCAAACTTTTTTCTGTGTGTAAATCACAATAAGATTGACACATGAGACGGGATAAAAATCTCAATAAAATATGAAAAATCGCACCTG
>SOPF01025573.1:0-86825 GCA_012979155.1 Hypericum perforatum
ATAATTGGCCATTAATTTATTTTGGGCCAATCATAAATTGCCAACAGGTATAATTTTAATTTAACGATATTAATTAAATTAAGCTTGCCAATATTAGAGAAAATAATCTCCATTTTGAATTTAATTTCCAAAAAATGCAAATTATTTCACCTAGATAATTTTTAGCGAAGGTCATTTCCACTCCGTCCTCCGACATTGCATGCTCGTGTGTGAACTTGCCAGCGTTATTTCTGCACATTGGAAATAAGCCCAACATTTTTTGGTGTCTTATAAGATTTTCGATTATGTAAATACTAAAAATCTTGCACAATTAAAAAAACTTGACTTATAATTTCCGATAATTATCTTTTGAATCGAAAAGATGAAACTTACATGAGGAGATTGAGAGACCAACCAAGAGACTCGAACTCGAAAACGAAGTTGCGGACAGATTTAAGGGAGCTAAGGTCAAGAGGTATAACGATAATTTCCGAATTCGGGAACTCCGACAAGACACGTGCCCTGGTCTCCTCGGCGGCTTTAAGATTCCTGGCCGGAATCACCACCCGAGCCCCTTTCTTAGCCAACACTCTCGCCGTCTCTGCTCCGATCCCCGACGTCGCACCTAACGTCGTTATTAATTGTTTAATCAAAACAATGAAAGAAAACACCACAATCCGCAAATTGGTGATCATCAAAATGATGCTATTACAAATAAAGAATAAAAAAGGGTTCTCCAATAATTTATTCTTATCGTAGTTGATCTTGATCTGACTGACTAAATTTTTTTCCTTGCAAACAATAGATTCTGTCTAAAATACGGCTTATTTTATTCTAACCTCTTAGTCTTTTTCCTAAACATTTAATTTTTATTACAACGGGCCACAAACCGTGTAATCAACTTTACAAAATGTTAAAGACAACAAATATGTGAAGTTGTAAATGCTTAAATACAAACACAACACATTTATAATATGAAATTTGGTAATCTCCGTTTCTGGCCTAAATATTATCGTTAAATTACTTGAAAAAAAAATGCACTCAGAAAATAAGAAAAAGGTTAACCGAAGAGGCATTATCTTGGAACATATTACATATTTTTATCGTCTTCTTTTCCCCCCAAAAAAAAAAGGTACGTTGGAATCTATTGTGATGGCTGGAAAGAGTTCTTACCGGTGACGATGGCAGTGACGGAACTGAGATCAGGGGAGTGATCGGTGACTTGGTCGGCGGTGGACTTGGAGCTGTAGCCGCTGGGCCCAGCCGCTCCGATCATGTACTTCACCGTCTCTAACATTATATATATCGTTTACTTTGCCTTGCCACCGAGGTAATATCTATCTTCTCCCTTAACTAGCTCACATGTACCTGTGGTAGCTACGTAGGCAGGCAATATAGCTGGTATGCCTTTTCAATCTGTTTTTTTTTAAATCGATTTATCGGATCTTATTTAGGGACGATTTTTATTGATTTTTACAATGAGGGCAACGAGAGGAAACGGAGGGTTGGATTTATGGAAGGCTGGGATTTTATAATGGGATTTCAATGTGGAGGATTGAATGGAGGACTACTTGTCACCCATCAATGACTTTGACAATTAGTCTAATGTTCTATCCTCCCCTCTAATATAATTTGTTTAGTTGCTCTTGTCTTTCCCAGGTTTAAAGCATTTTTTTATGCGAATATGCTGAGTAACAAGTATTTAAATAAACTTAAATTTTTTAGTTTGATATTTTTTGAACTTATTTTGATTCATTTTAAATATTTCATCGAATTTGAATTTCAATTAGTTGATCAAGTAAATATGATATCAAATATTATAAAAAACAAAGTATTAAATTAAAAATTCTCAGTTTCGATAAACTAATGATGAATTTATGTTTCGAGAAATTTGTCACAATGAAAATCTTACAATAGTAAAAGTATGAAAACGTTAAATTGGGTATCTAGAGAAGTTACTAATGACCTTCAAATATGCGATTTGTGATATAAATGTAGATTAAAGAGGGAAAAATTTGATTAATGATTGTGCCAACACTGATTTTTAGGGACTAAAAAGTCTATGCTAATGCTGGACACGGAGAGAAATGATCGGCGCTTTCTGTATGGACAATTTCTCCCTGGAGAAGGTAAAACAAAAAATAGGAGATCCTCTTCGTAATTTTGATCTCCATGTGCATGATAGGTGTTTATGTATTTTTAGTTCTTATTCAAAAAATATTATTTTTGGTCATAACATCCTTATTCTTCTCGAAGTGAAAAAAAATTCATGGATGTTTTTGGGATTCCGCAACTTTGTCATATTCAGGAATTTTGCTGATAACACAAGAATTCAAAAACTTTTTGGAGATTTTTGGCTCATCGACACAGGGGCACAGGGCTATTGCCTGCAAAAGGATATATTAGCATGGAAAAAGAAAAAAAAAAGATAAGAAAGCTTAAAAAGATAAAAGGAAATCCGACATTATAATTATTGGATGCGGTAACCGAGAAACTGACTTATGGGTAAATTGGATTAATACAAATATGAAAAGATAATTGAAACTTTAATAATCTACGATTATAAAATCGCCAAAAAATGAAAATGCAGGATTAATGCAAGTTGGAGAATAGAAGAGCGTTGTTTAAAAAAGTGTTGCAACCTAAAGAACCATAACCTATTACTAACACCGGGTCATTTTTCACACAAAAAATGGATGAGAGTCGGACTAATAATCAACATATTTGACCGCTGGATTAATCAACTAGTCTAGCCGGTTCTTGGTTGGACCATAAGTGAATACCAATAAACCTCATTTAAAAAAAAATTGATGGTGGGATTTAGGGTTTAGTTTGGAAGAGAGGGAGATTTTGAAATTTTATTAAAAAAATAGGTACCACAATTAAAATATGCCAGCCACCTCAAAAAATTCAACGTGGACAAATTTTTCGCGTGAAAGTGCAATTCAGCAGAGCAAAATAGGACATTTTATAAAAAAATGAATCGAAATGGTCCGAGGTAACTCTAGTGAAAAAATTGGACGATGTTCGATTTGAATTAACTTTTTTAAACAACAGAGACTTATATGAGAATGAGTCAAACCACATGATACTAAAGTATAATTTTTTCTTGATTTTATTATTAAAATAGTGTAGATTAAAATTTACTTGATAAATTTGTAAAAGGTAAAAGAATATTTGAAATTAGTTGATGTTCAAATACAAAATATAAATAAAAATATATATTTTTATTTATTTCAAAACCAGATCCAATTGTCAATCCCAACTGATTGGACCAGTTAAATGTAAAATATTCGCATCACTCATTTTTTTAAAGCAAAAAATGATGAGAGATCGGCGATTAATTCAAGTCATTATATATAGTTGGCTTAAGGGAGCCACACGTGAGGGAATCCCAAAATTTTGTTAATCGGTCAATCCTACGGCCTCGAGACTGCCATTTCTCGGAGAAAAATAAGGATGTTATGACCAAAAGTAATATTTTTAAGGGTCTTATAGAAAATTTAAAAATATTATTAAAACCGATGTTTTTGGTTGAATCATTAGCAATGCCATCATTTCATGAAAACCATTTTTTTTTGAATTTAAATTGTTTTCACAATTTCGATTCTTGAAAGAATTTTAGGAACTCGAACCTCTCACCTCATACTTAAGGCATGACCCCCTAGCAGCCAGAACCACACATGCGTTGGTCATAGAAACCATTTTGACGTAGCCCCTGAGACGAAACTCATTCAAAGCAAACGCGGGTTTTGGTTTGTATTCATAGGGTATTTCTTTGGGTTGCAACGCGGGTCCAAATTGCTAATATCTGAACATTACCAAACTATCTCCATACGTATTTAAAACTTGTATATTTTAGTAGATTAAAATTCTAAATTTTTTTTTTGGTTAAGAACGACTCTATTGTCAAATCAGTTAAGTGTTTGCTGGTTCTTATATAGGGTGTGCAAAATAATTTAAGTTGGAGACAATTAAGCTCGATGTAGAACCTTACATTCAAATATGGGAAACAGCTTTAATAACATGCATGTGTTGGATAACCTTCCGGATGGAGAGCACGGACTCGAAACAGACAAAGTCATGTTGGACAATTAGGAATTCCGCTAAATATTGGTTCAAAACCTTCTGAAACACGAGATTATGTATTCCCAACATTAATCTTACACATTTTTTTCACCTTAATTTTCTTCCACTGGATTTGATCTATGTAGAATTTTATAAAGATTGCGAAAGAATCAGATTATATGCAATATGTAAATATTTGTATATAAATAAAGTTAACTTATCTAAAAAGAAACTCCACTAGCAAAACTGACTGGTAGGGAGCGAGAGAGAAGGGCATTGACACCAATACGAGCACGCTGTGTGGTTGTTGTGGGCCTTCCTATCAGCAATTTCCCCCCTTCGCATGAGCTCGCAAGGGATGTCATCTCCAGGCAAAAGATGGTTGACAAAATGTAGTGCTTTCCATGCCTAACAATACATTTGCTACTGTCAGATCTAAATGGAGAAAAAAGTTTTATGTACATGCATCACATTGCTAAAGGATGTTTAAGATCTTGACATAGGACTCTAACTCGAGTTATAAAAATTTCAAATTCAATTTTTTTATTAAACTGCTTATACTTACTTTCCATTAGGACATTAAGGAATTCAATTTAAAGTTCTAAGCAGAATATCGAACCGACAACTGAACCAATAGTATGGAAATTCAAAAAACAGAACATGTCAAATTCAAAGTGACATATCAAATAAAATTACTTAGTATATACTTTTTTTCTCAAAAGATAGGACTGGAATTATGAGTATGGTCGGCCCATTTTTGCTAAGAGTATGCGATATACCACTCGATAGATGAGCGACGACTAATGTAGATCAATTAACAAGTTTACTGTATTCTAATCAAACCATGTTGTGAAGCACGTAGATTAGAAATTCACTGCAATATCATGATTACACATCGACGACAATCAATTATTTTTCTCTTTTTTATTTCCAATCATGGAGCGTGGAAGAATTCTCAATGCCGATTCGTAACTCAAGAATCGACCAAAAGAATCCAGGAAGGAGTTTAAGGCGGTTCCAAGCCGTTATAACGAAAAGAGGAGGGAGAGACAGAGAGTAGAAAAATGGGAGGTTGAAGAGAGATCCAGTTAACCATTTTCATTATAATTGACATAATTTTCGCATATGTTCATACTAATATTTATAGACTAAACTACCTTAAGAAATTAACTATAACTAGATAAACTTATCTAAGGCTCAAGGCCATGCATAAATAAATGAACATAACAACAAGACAATATTTAGACTTATGTCCCACAATTAAAACACAAACGAACATTTGCACCAGACATAATCCATGAGAACCATGGGGATTTCGTTCCCGGTCGACTTATCTCTGACAACTCTCTTATTACATTTAAAGCTTTCCACTATCTCAAGCATCGGGCGACTGGTAGAAGGGACTACTGTGCAATTAAACTTGATATGATGAAGGCATATGATAGAATAGAATGACCCATAAGTTAATATCCATAAGATCTCCATTTGTTTAGCAGAAACGTTCCAAAACAAGTTCAATCTCGTATCTATGACTCTTCGGGCTTGAGTAGAACTGACCAACAGGAGAAATATTTGGATTTAAAAAAATTCATCTTCTCCTCCCTTGTAGATCGGGTTAGTGCTAAGCTGGGCCATTGGAAGGTTAGATTCTTGTCGAGGCATGACTGTAGATCCGATCTTCCCTCAATGCCTTTCCAGCTATGAATCAATTCATCATCAATTTCTGGAATACTCTGAATCAAAATCTGGTGATCGCAGTGACATTTCGATCTTGTTTGGCTTAACGGTCTCTACTTCATTTGTTGATCATCGCTTTGTGTTTGCCCGGAAAGATGCCAACACTCCTGCTATTGCTATGGACAATAATGTAATCAGTCCCTGAAAAATGAAATCTACTATTATTCTCAAAATATAAAAACATATGCACCTATCATGTTGGAGAGTGAAAGTGTAACATGCCTATCGCGAGGCTAATGCTTGCACTGACTATCTGGTTAACTTCTGTTTCAGTCGGCACGTTGTAACTTGAAGTTCTAATGAAACAAAATGACTACCCAGGGCGACTTAGCTCTCTTCCTGACAAAAAAAAAAATCTGCCACGTAACAAATCTAGAGACCAATTATGATCTATTCGCATTCCAATTATCATTTTAATCACTGATACTTCGTTATTAAAAATAATAAATGGAGCTACGGCCTCAAAGACTCCCAGGTTACGCCTCATGGCCAAAAAGTCGATTTCATTTGGATTTGTCTGGTACAAATGGGCATTCATTACCACCGTTGGATCAGGCCTTGGATTTGGTACGCAATTATAACATATTATTTCATAATATTTGAGTAGGTACCAGGTAGATTAACTAATAATAAATTATGTTATCATAATAATAAATTTTGAGTTTTTGTCATAAAAATCGTAATTCAGCATGAAAACTTTGAAGCTATTTGTATTTAAATTATCTCAATTTAAATTAATGAAAAATATTCGAATATAACACAACGTAAATAGTAATTCGAGAAATATATTTTTTCGCTAATTTTTAATTGTCGTTAGCCAACTCTGTTTGACTAATGAGATGCAACGAGAGAAAGCAAAGTATGCTCCAAGGGCTAAATTATTCCCACTTACTCGTTTCATATTCTTAAAAAAACACACAACCTTTTCATTATCGAAGGCATATATGAACCGCTTCACTCTTTCAATGATTGCCATTTTGGAACTTTCTTATTAATTCATATTTTTTGTTTAGTTCCTCATTAATTAATATAGTCCCTTTTTCTTTCCGTGGGTGTCCGAATCTTTCTTGGGACCCCTAATTTCTTTAAAGATTAGGGATGCGATTCTCAGTTTTTTCTTGGAAATATTCAGTTGATATCTTAGCCTTGGAAACTAATCATCGTTCCACCTTCGTGATTTTAATAGTCCATGGCTTAGATTCTCTTTTTCTCGCAATAGTTGTCTGATTTTAACATGCTTTTTCTTTTATATTTCCTAACGAAGTACAATCCATAATTCTATACGACTAAATACTAAATTGAGTACGGTATTTCTTGAAGAATTTTTTTTGAAAGGTAAAAGCATATATCCGAATCCTATCATGGGTCAGTTCATGTTAGTGCAATTTTCAACATATTAGGTATGAAGTCAAGAAAAACTAGAACTGATAGATAACTTAAAAAAAATGATAATGAGGTAATTCAGTGATACAAAATGAATCTAGAGCCAAAGTTCTAGAGAAATATGTAAAAACAATTCGGATATGAATCTCTACGCCTTCCACCAAGCGTCAGATTTGTGTTGTTAATTACACTAAAGAACATTTCACCAAAAAAAAAAATTACACTAAAGAACAAACAAGATTTGTGTTGTCAATTTCACCAAAGTACAAACAAGTCATGTTAACCATCCTTCAAATTAGGCGTAATCTTAATTAATTTATTGCCCCTCATAACCCAAGGTCCTATCAATAATAAAGTTCAAAGGTATACTATATCAATCAAATGACCCACCAGCACCCAATGAAACTAGAGCAATTTGTGTGTAATTCTATCTTTCCGCAACCAAAAAAATATCTACTTACCGAAAAAAAGAAATCTTTCCGCAATAAAAATGAGCCCATAAAGATGGCACGACCAGGATGGGAGCGTGGCCAGCTTATTGAGATGTTTTCTTATTATGGTATGTGGATACTGACAGATTAGTCTTTTGTCAGTTTCTCTTATTGAAATACCAACGATTACTTAATCAATATGAAAGTGAAGAGTTGTTATATCTTAATTAATTAAGAAGTTTCAAGTTTGAATCTTTAAGAATTCGAAAGTATTAAATATTGTTTAAATATCTGTCACTATTTAAATATTTCATATAACGTAAATTTGAGTTAGTCAGTGTAGTAAATGTCTGAATATAAAGGTAATTTTTTTTTTGTCAATCTGAATATAGAGGTATAAGAGACAACGAGTTGAGAAAATGTCAAAAATTGATGAAATACTAAGATTAAGAAACTAGGTAGCTCCACCAGCTCCATACCATTATTGCCACCGACGGTTCTATTTGTAGTGGTACTAAAATCTAGAACATGGACAAGCTTCGTATCAGCATCAGGAAACCTAATCTCTCACGAAATATGTGATATCATCAGAGAACAATTTGGAAAAATGGAATTGATTATCACCACGTTGACCTAACTTAAGTTGGATACTTGGATTTGATAGGAGTTACTTGATCAAAATTGGACTATTAAGCTTTAGCATATGACATTATGACCAAGTCACAAATGATTCTTCGAGATTTGAGCGTATTCCGAGATCAGGATTAGACTAAAAACTAATCGATGTCTGTAAATATGATGATAATCTACACTTAGTTGCAAATAAATTCTATGATTTTTTCAGAAATTAATTATAAATTAATTAATAAATTAGATACAGGTCTACAGCCAAGATTTGCAACCGTGCAATGGCCAACGGGCCTTGGCCCATGTATTTCGTTATTGTATCACCAAGCAAGTACCTATTTCATTGTCATTGCAATTGCAAAAAGTTTCATGGCCATCTTGATATTAGACTTTATTTTAGTGACCATACCAACTATCGGGCTTTTATTTTTTGGGCTTTCTAATTGGTGGGCTTTTCCGGATTTATAATTTTACTACGTGTATTTTTAATAGTTTTAAAAAATGCAATCTGACCGGAGGTCCGACCGGTCGGACCATGTTTCGGACTCAATTCTGGGTCATTTTTATCTAAAATGCAGTTTGGTTTGACTGATCAATTTCTGGTTGAACCAGCCGAATCAACAAAAAAAGGACGATTCGACCGGAAATTTGTTCATATATATTTTTTTATTCTACATAACTTATTTACCTATATATTTATATATATTTCGAGAAATTATACTAAAATATGAAGAAAAAAATATCCAATCCGACAGACCAGACAACCGGTCGGACCAATTGACCCGGGGTCGGACCCAAATCCGAGTTGACCACCAGGTCGTTTTTAAGAACTATGGTATTTTTGCAACATAACACTCGTCGCTTTTTCTTTGTTGTAGACTTTTTCCAACTACAACTTTAAACTTGCCACGGAAACTTACTCAACTAGACAGATCTTAAGATTTGCAACCGTGCAATGGCCAACGGGCCTTGGCCCATATATTTCGTTATTTTTTTTTTGGTGATAATATATTTCGTTATTGTATCACCAAGCAAGTACCTATTTCATTGTCATTGCAATTGCAAAAAGTTTCATGACCATCTTGATATTAGACTTTATTTTAGTGACCATACCAACTATCGGGCTTTTATTTGTATTGAGGCTTGCTGCGCAGGCTGTGTTTTTTTGGGCTTTCTAATTGGTGGGCTTTTCCGGCTTTATAATTTTACTACGTGTATTTTAGCAACATAACACTCGTCGCTTTTTCTTTGTTGTAAACTTTTTCCAACATATTTTACTCTGCAACTACAACTTTAAACTTGCTACATGAGCTATTTTCATTGCATATATTGTAAATATTTTTTCCATTAATAAAAACATACTTATCAAACTTATAAAAAAATACCAATTGGCAAGCCTACAGTACATTGACCTTGTGGAGAAATGGCTAGGTTGGGGACTTCTTTTCGGATGAAATAATAAATTCAATTTGGTTTAGCAATAATCGAACTCAACTCGACAGATCTCAAGTATTTCTATCCCGTTATTTTGGATGATTCTAAGCCTACATGAACAAATTGAACTCCAATTGCACGTAATTCACTCGACTAGAATAAATTTTGTTTTCTTTGCGTCTCATCTTATATGCGTTATCCTGTAGTTTTGAAGTGATACCTTAGTGAATTTTCTTTGTTAGATTTATGTGAGGTAATGATGCGTTACTTATAAAAAAAATTGTTTGCTCCACACTTGGAGTTAATATTGCTTCATTTAGATTAGTCATAGATATAACATATATATGAATCTACTCGAGTAGAGTAAATAATAGCAAGGTCCACAAGGATATGAATTGAACCAAAGAGAGAGAGTTTGTTAAATTTTTTAAAGAATAAATCAGTTCTTCAAGAATGTGCACCAGCAATCTATCAGCAATCAATCTTCCTGTCCAGTGGCCATCCGAACTCCTCCAAGAACGCCAACACCACCCCATTTGACCAGCCAAAACCAGTCTGCAATTATCTCTCCGTTTAGAATCTCCGTATCCAATTCAAGACTTTTAAAAAAATATAGAATGGTGAATTAACAGCCTTCCACAATCAAAGTAGGTACGTCAACACTCCGTAGGAACTAATCAAGTTCAAAACTAGGCTCAAGAAATGTGTACCTGCGGTATGTATTCTCCACCACCTCCAATGTCTCCGCACTTTTGCACGTCGTACTTCTCGTGCATTGCGCCAGTCTTCTTGTATGCGACGTAGTTTGTTCTGATCCACCGAATGGCTATTTCTTCGGCCAACGCCCTCGCTTCTTCCGATCTAGACCTTGCCAAACCCTCCACTATCATGTGTTGCAGCGGCGCCCATCCGTTAGGATAGTCCCTGGTCGTGCAACAAAATCAGATGCTCGAAAACTAGATTCGACAAGGTACGCAGAAACATTGGAAGCATAAGCAGCATTGTGTAAGGATTGAGTCTGAGTTGCAAGAAAAGGGACCAACCATTGCTGTCCTGAATTTGTCAAGGAAGTGGCAATCCCTGCAGGGCAAATAAGGCCTGAGCTTCGAAGACTTCTCATTACTTTCTCCACCACATGTGTATCTTCACAAATTAAGAACAAACTCTATAGTTAGTTACAATTGAGTGAAAATTTTCAGTAAACTGGTAAGTTCAGTCCTCAGTGACAGATCACGAGTTGGATATTGGCATCAACTAATGATCGAAAAAAGATATAAAAATGCGAATTTTCACCCGGCCACTTGCTTATAGGTTGACTCCATGAGCAAGTGGCATTGAAAGGTACAAACCATGATTGAAGAGATCGATCCAGAGCGGGACGAAGTTTGAAGCAAAAGCAGTTGGATTTTGGTTCTGCTGTTGCCCGATTTCCTGTGATGTGCATTAGAAAAATTAGTCATCAAGAACGCAACAGAATCTGCCACTAAAAGAGAAGAGGTTAACTCACATTACCTCACATTTAGAGCCATTGATGAGCCAGAAATCGAGCCATTGACCCGCTTTGGTATTCCAGAATACTAAATCGATTGCTTTTTTTCTTGCTTGAGAATATTTGTTGAAAAGTGTTGCAGTACTTTCCTTTCCAATGACTTCTGCCAAGGAAGCGATGTCTTGTTCCATCTGATTAAACAAAGAGTTCTTGTCAGATTACATGTATAATACAATCCTTTTACTCCTCTAGGATTTGAACCTGGCCTGGCCCCATCATTTTACTGCTCAGGCTAAGCTTCGAGGGTAATTTTCAAAATTGACTGATATTGTTAGATCGTTTGACAACATACCCGTAATAGGATTACATTCAGATCAACTGGTACTACCGATGTTGTGGCCAAAGTAGTGAGGTTCGGCGGATTCCTGACACAACAGTCAGTAAAAATGGAGTCTCTTCATCAAAAGTGACACTTCAAAATCTGATCTACGCTGTTTCTATGTGTATCAAATGTGTGCAAAATGTACAATGTAAAGACCTGTTGCTTGCAGTTACCTCATCCATCTTGTACTGAAATCCATTCCAGATTCAGCAGCTGAAGCCAAATCCCTATAAAATTGTTGTTTCTCATGATCACTAGAGAAATTGGAAGCAGAATATTTGTCCTGGACAAGAAAAATCAATAAGGTCTCACAACTCATGCTTCACTTATCACAAACAATAGTGACAGGCAAAGGCAGTCTAGAACATAGGAGAGGAGACAGACAATGGTGGCAGACTCGGGCCTTGGCTTGTTCCACATCGCATAATAACGGCTTAGTGTGTGATTAACGCCTTGACAATCCTGGATGGTGACTTTGTGGAAGTCTAATACAAGAGAAAGGAGTTAGTACTGGTACCATATTGACGATATAAGAACTTGTCATAGAGGATCAAGAGCAAACCAGCCTTGAATTACCAGTATTCCAAAACTGGTGTTCCTTAAGCAGAGCAGGCAAGGCCTTTTCAACTAACTCCTTGTCTCCTGTCCTAATATATATCTCATGAACCATTGCACTCAGGAGGGGTGGCTGGCTGCAAAATGCAGTTGAAGTTATCGATCCGGTTTCTTAAAATTGTACAATAAAGCTTTCAACTTCAGCAGAGTTCAAGAAGCATTACCTTCTGTTGGTGTAATAGGACCTTGCTCCATTGAGGACAAAACCATATGTATTAACAAGGTAAATCAGATTAATCGCGATTCCTTTTGCAGTATCATACATTTTGCTTGCCAGCAATCCCCTGCATTGCAAAATTTCCATCATTCACTTGTGACACAAACTGAAGGATTTGGTCTGGCCATTACTGTAATGTTATCAAGGGGCCGGAAAAGTTTTGTCCGCACTGCTATCGACAACACTCTTTCCCTGGTGCAGTGTGCGAGTTCTTCTTCCGGCCACAGTATCAATACAAATTTACTTCTCAAAAAAAGAAGGGTACAAAGATTTTGGATTAAACAAGTGCAACTTACAATTCAGAACTTGTTGAGCAGAATCAAATAATTTGGAGATAAGTAAGACAAATAAACAAACAGAATCACATTAAAAACGGACCTGATCACCCAATAAGAATCCCAATAGTAAACCTCCCTGAAACGTGATCCCGGAACGACCACAGCCTCCGGCAACGGGAGCAGAGTATGCAACTCCGGCTCGTCCCGAACCCGGTCCGACACTTTCCTGCTGAGGTTCTTCCACAAGGAATGGACCTCCAAAGCCCAAGACCTCACCTCAGGATGCTCCACCTTAGGCAAGAACCCACTCGGCTCCTCCACGTAATCCGGGGGATCATGGTACACCAAGTCATCTCCAGCCTCGTCAAAGTAGGCACCCAAAAACCCTTCAAAGTCCTTGACATCAACTTTCCCGTTCCCACTCCTCGGGAGCCGATCAAAGGATGCCTCCGTGGCCTTAAGGTCTGCCTTGAGCGACACGTCAACAAAGCGTTTCGGGTCGAAATCTTTCGGCCCGTAGGTGGCGAGGGCGGTCTCTTGGAGGCGTTCCAGGAAGGTGATCAGGGGAGAGGAGGGTACCACTGGGGAGCCATGATGATGATCAGTGCATGCTTTTGTGAGGGACATTGGTGGCAGTAGTACGAGGAGGAGAGACAAGACACGTACTAGGTTGTTTAAGGTGTCGTAACGAGAAGCTCCCATGTTGCGGTTGAACTGGGTGGTGGTTGTGAAGGTTCGGCGATTAAGAAGGCCATTGGTTTTATTTTTATTTTTTTTAATTATTAGGAGAGGAGAGAAGAGAAGAGATTCTATCTGGAGGAGGGCGGGCGGCTGTTCGGATGTTTTCTGGCTTGGTCTTATTTGGTGGCTTGATTCTCATCTTTGAGTTTATGTGAGTTGGGTGAGACTTCATTTTGGTACAAAAAGTTTACAATTGCTACCATATGGCATATCAATTTAAGAATTTACATAAATTCTTGTTGGAAAAAATCTCACAATCAAAAATTGTAAATGAGTTTAGTTAATGAACTCACCGTATTATATATTTTGGGTAGGATATATTATTTTATGGTTTTGTTGTAAAATTTTGATAGAAAAATAGACATTCTCTCAAAATCGATAGTGTTGAATAAAAAAAATAGAAATATATAGGAGAGTCAATTGATCAATGATTTAGTAGTCATGAATTTTAAATTGATTATAAAAATTTGAATGATGAAAACCGCTAGTCTTAAATGCTCTCCATGTGGAGTTAATATACTAAAAGACACCATGCCGCGAGTAAGATAACAATTTGCTGACCAATCTACCGGTGCCCTTTCCTATATGCGTGGACCACAAGAGAAATATCTTTAAGATTAGGATGATTTAGGGGTTAAAATTCCATTTTAAAATTGGATCAATAGGTATCCTTAGGCTTGGCCACGAATTGAATTGAATTGAATTCGAATTATAATTCGTCGAATTCGAATTATAATTCGTCGAATTCGAATTAACAAAATTACGATTCGTATTCAATTCGTCCAAGAATGAATTCGAATATGAATTATAAATTTTTGAATTCGAATTGAATTCAACCGAATTCGAATTACTTTAAATATTTTAATTTTTAAAAAATGTTTAATTTTTTTTGGAATAAATAATTAAAAGTTTGAGTTTGTACTTAATATACCAAATTAAGTTGTCTACGTATCATTTGCTTCAAAAGAATCAAAGTCCACATAGTTCTATTTTGGAACTTGTCTTCTAAAGGACATGACTCATTTTCTTTTCATTATGGACTGGAATAATGACATTAACAACTATCTATTTTTGAAATTTTTGAAATTTTTTCATCTTTTATATATGTAATTCGACGAATTATTCGTCGAATTGAATCAAAAATTCAATTCGGCAAATGATTCGACGAATTGACGAATTATGATTTTATCAATTCATATTCAATTCATCTTTGGACGAATTCGAATCCGAATTAGTATTCATTTGAACCGAATTGAATTCGAATTGAATTTTTTATGAATTGAATCGAATCGAATTTGAATTGGATTCGATTCATGATCACCCGTATCCTATATCATGTAATTTTGGTGAAGGAAAAACCGAAAGAGACTAAATATTACGAACATGACTTTGGTACTCCGATTCACGAGTGAACAGTACTTGGCATTCAATTGATATGAGATCATGCGGTTTTGTCATCTTGCTTTATGGAACTTCATATGTCGACAACAACACTTGCCATTTCACGTAATCTTCCAGTACAACTAGAAATCGAAAAGGGACATTGTTTCCACCGTCAATGTTTCGCCCATTTGTCTTCAATTCTTTGGGAGTGAGCCAAAGCCAACATCCGAGGGAGTCCTCCCCTCAAATTTGCACTAAAACACTCAATTTACAAGAATATTCAGTAGTCTTAAATAAAAGCAATTGCCGATGAGGAGTAAAGGATAATATCGATATGGAGTAAAAAAGCCAAAATGAATTTTGAATTTATCGTCGAACTTTGAAATTTTAGTCGAAGAATAGTGATTTCCAGATCCCCAGATCAAAATGGTGTACAAATAAGAGACAAGATTTGTTTATACCAAAACATGTTCTTCGATAGGTTCAGGAGCGTTGTGAACCACCCTCTAACGTTTGTAAGAGATGCTCAATTCTGTATTTCATGAGAGGTTGTCCACGCTTTGTCGTCTTGAGCATTTTCTCTCGTTCGGCCTTTCTACGAGCTTCTACCTTCTCTCTTTCTTCCTTCCTTGCTTGAATTATCGCCTCCCTCTCCATCCTGGCTTTCTCTGCCTCTTCGTGTTTCCTCTCGTATAGCTCTTTCAAACCGATTGAGAAAGTCTTTTTACCCTTGTGCCTTCTTTCAGTCTTCCTGTCTCCGCTTTCTTCCTTCTTCTCATCCTGCGATAGTTTATAGACAGTATAAGCAACGATGCTTCAAATTCTTGTACATCAATCAAAGAAACCTTCAGACTAACTCAGAATTACAGGAACAAAAGTTCAAAACGCCAAATGACACGACAATAATAACATCTCATCAAAAATGCACACAAGTGCGATGGATATTCATCTGGAATCCAGCACTTCAAGGCATGGTTCAACAGTCATCACAGCATATAAAGGAATCTTCAGAACCCAGAAAACTAACTCAGAACTACAGAAATCCAAACATAAAAATGGGAGGCTAAACTAAACGGGTTATAGCTAATGGAAAACCTAGCCAAGTGTCAGACCAATTCATCCATGATCTCAACACTATCGGAATACAAAACAAGTATAACATGGTTCATACAAGAGCCATCCAAAGTAGTGTGAATATACACGTACAAGCTACCAATCCAAAGTGGAAAAAAGGGATCACAGATACCTCCTTCAAGGTTCTCTCAGCCGACGAGGGACAATGATCCGCACTCTCTTGCTTCAGCTTCTTCTTAAACTTGCTCACATACTTTGCATTTCTGTAAAATTCCCGTTGCTTCTCTGGCATAAAGTCCAAATCATTCAGCAAGCACATTCACACACAAGAGTCACATACATAACCATCTAGGCCTATTCACTATTATCAAGTCTAAAACCCTCAAACCCTAAACACCTAAAAATAGCAATTGGAAAGAGAAATTGGGAAACAAATCTGCTTACTTATAATGGAAGGGTTGTACTGGCCGTGAGTAGATTTAGCATTAGCGAACGCCTGTAGAGAAAGGCCGGTTCCACCCAACCTCCCCATGTTCCTCTTCTTCTTCATACTCGCAATTCTCGAGCTGTCCATCTCGCCCTTGCTTCTATCTCCCGCCTTATCATTCCGATTCTTCATCTGCCGTTAAAACAGAATGCTTCAGACACCGAACAGCTAAAGAAAGAGGCGGTAATACAATCGGAGTATTCTTCCTTTAGGGCAAAATATTTAACAGAATTTTGATAACTGAAGCAACCTTATAAGTTCTAATTAATTATATTTCTGGAAGATTAGAAAAGAAAAACTAAAGCTCCTCAGGATTTAATGCTCCACAAAGAGACGATATCTCGAATATTCAGGAATTGGAACGATTTTAGTCGTAAATTCCTCACTGGAGCCATTGGATTTTGAAAAAAAAAAACAAAAAATATTAGAAGCAAGCTTACATTAATAAGAAAGGAAAAGCGACTACAGGAAGAAGAAGTGGACCTTAACCGCTTGCCACCGGTTTCCGGCGAACTTGTTTCGAGCTCCGATCGGCACCGGAGAAGGAAAAACCCTAATTTCGTTTTTGGGATTTGCTTGAGATTCGACCCTCTTGTGTTTATTCACCTGTGCTTGATGTCTAATGGGCCGTGTGACCCAATGGGCCAATTCCCAAAGTTGTGATGTAGGTCGTTTGCGAAAGTTTCACTTCAGTGCAATGATCTTTTTGAATTATCAATTTTAGACATGAGAATTTTGAATTCAGGTATCAAGAGAAGTATGGCTCTTTTTCCTGGAATTATAGTAAGATCAAACACTGTTTATTTAACTCACTAGAATTAACTCTTTATTTAACTCACTAGGATTAGAATTTGAATAATTAACTCACGATAGTTAATATTTTCATTAAAGTTGTGCAATAGAATTCACAATGTGATTTCATATATCGGTATTGTCTCATCTACTAGACAATTAATTTTGGTGAATAGTTATCTAATTTTCATATAACTATCTTAAATCAGATAAATTATCAAAGAAGAAAATAAACAGTTTTGATCATACTATTAGTAAGCAACTCGGAGCTTAACAATAGTCGATAATAAATCTGAATATTATTAGAATATATTATATGATCCACCAATCTATCTTAATCTCCAACCACCAGAAACTAATAAAATTAAATAGAAACCTATAAGAATCATCACGAGAAACGCTAATGCCAACCACATTGAACTAAGGATAACATGCTAATTATTCTTTCTAAAAAATTAGGATAACATGCTAATTAATCTTAGACCTGTCAGGTCTAGGACTCATGAAATTTGGATCTAATTGGTATCCCTAAAGTGATCAGTAAAAGTAAAATTCTATCTGTTTCTTTCAAATTTGTCGGGTAGGCAATAAATCGGAGAAACTGAACATTGATTTTTGTAAAGCAAGAAGACAATTACACCCGGGAAATCAGGAGCACCAAACCACTGAGTTAGAGCAGATGGCAGAGAACCACCTCCCAAGGTTTTGACTAAGAAAATTACCTCGTCTGGATCATCACTTACTGCCACCTTCGAAGTTTCACCAGAATTGTCTGAGAGTTGGTGTAAGTAGTGAGATACTCGAATTCCGGACTCATGTTGAAAAAAAAAATACTATAAAAAAAGCTGTTATCAAATAAGACACGATAATGCTTTTCACGAGAAAAATGAAACATAAGGGCCACCTCATAATAAATAGGAGAAGACTGTTGTTTGATGTAGGATATATAACAAAAGGAAAGCCAAATTATTAATTACATTATGGAACATTCTTCTTCATCCTCGAGGAGGAGAGGTGGCACTTATACTTCTTCCGAGCAATCGGAAGTGAGATCTGCTCAGCCAAGGAATAGGATATTGAGAGGAATCAGAGGGAGGTTGTATATAATCAGGCGCTGCGTAGTGACGCTTCTTTGTTGGAGAGATCATAATGGTGACGATGAAAATCAATAGTCTGTATACATATGCTTGGTAAGATGTATTTTGCCAATTACATTTACCATATTTGTAAATCTCATTCTAAAATTAGGATTTGGATCTTTTTATATGTCTCGAATTAGAATAGTACTTAGGAGTTGCATAAGTATATATTTGACATGTTTTGGTAAGCGGTATATAGTAGGTGGATGTCATATTGATAAGTGTCTCAGTTTTGTAAACGCAAATGCAAGTCTTTTTGTCTAATCCTGTATATTTTTATCACACAAAAAAACCTAATCATGTATATTTAATTTCTTCGTTCGTTTCTCTCCAGCCAAGCGAAAAGCACACCAAAGTTGAATAAGAAAAATGTACACTTAATTTGAAATTAATTACGTTATTCATAACGCGTAAAAAAAATACTCTTAATGCACTCAAACCTTGATGGTGCAGATGATTTCAACGTAAAGTCAGTAGCAAAACAAATTAATTAAGCTGTTAAAATAATGTGCTTAGTGCAGAACTTTTCCGTTGTTCATATCTCCCTTTTCCTTCTCTTAATTAGGTACCATAGGATTCAAAAAAGCGAATTAAATTGGTAAACTTTTTTCTCGCATACCATCATCCTCTATAGTTTTGGCTTACTGCTAGGATTATGGAAAACCGAAAGCACTGGATGGAGCAGAACCGGTCGATTCTTTTTGTACCACTCAGCTCATACGCAATTATGCATCATATATTTTTATGATGAGAACATTAGAATAATTGTCTTCACATTAACGAAAATAGAGAAAAGTAAAATATCGTTGATGGTGTCCGAATATCACACGATATTGTTGATTCAGACAGTTGTTTATAATTCACTAGGGGAAATGTTCAACATTTTCCCTTCAGTATGGAAAGACAACATCGCCTAAAAAATTGAAGACATGTGAAAAGCAAATCAATCATACTAATAGAAGATTACTCACAAAGGATCAGAATGGACAATGCATCTAAGCACAAATCAATTGGAATTTGCATCACTGATGGAAGTCGTTAACCAACAGAAAATGGGTTCAAAGCGCACTCTTAGCACATTCACATATCCGATTTTAAGCATTCAATCTAATATTTGAAAAACGATCACTGTCATCGTCCTCGTCATCGTGGTCGTAGGTGGAGACTTTGACGCAGGAAAAGCGCTCCAGGGACGAGAAGAAGGCCGAGATCACCCAGGCCAGCCCCCGTGGACGACGCTGTCTCCTCCTGGTTGTTGATATTTTTCATTTTTCGTTTACTTTATGCCTCTCTTTTGTAGGAAAAATAATGATAATAATAATCAGAAGACTTTTTTGTCCGATTGCCAGGAGGGTGGCGATGGTCTCAATGAGGAAACCAAACTTGGATGTTGATACGTAGATACAATGTTAATACACACGTGTTGAGTTTGATACTTCAAAATTGGATTCATAGGATAATCCGATTCTCAATTACATTAGTTAGAAAAATAATTACTGGAAGTGGGGATGGTATAGAAAGAACATTCCTCTTCTCAATGGAAGTAGTAGTTGTTGGGCACCATGGACATTTCAGTTGAATTTTTCATCAATATGTATGTATCTCTGGTATTTGGCTCACGGAATTATAATGGCCGCGCTTTCTTGTTTCTGGTAAATAATAATTAGTGCTTCCCTAGTCGCCGTCGCCGCAATTAGGCTGATTTGGAAATTTGGACTTGTAGACTGAAAGAAAACGTGATACCAATATTTCTACGAATCAAATATAAGTCATTTCAGAAGAAAATTTGACTTTCTTTGTTACTAAATGGAGCTCCAAAATCAATTAACAAGGATATCGTTACAGCAACTCCATCGTGACTAGTTGCATTTCACCATTTATAATAAATTATTAGAATACAAACGTGTTCAGTTCAGTATGAAGAAGAAAGTCTGTTTGGTGTCTACTCAATTTATGAAAAAAAATTCCAACTTCTTACCATGACATAGCTCCCATTAATCAATGGCAACTCATAATACAACAGCACGGACACAGTGAGCAGCGTCCAGCAGCCGCAGGGCCTCAGCATCCGAAGGAGCGAAGATTGTTGATCTCTATGACCGGAGCAGCTTCTTGTAATCATTGAAAGTCCCATGGAAAGGTGTGGCCCTTCCCTCCGAAACCACCCAAAGCTCATCGACGCTCCCAGAGATTAGATGCTCATCGTGGCTAACCTGCAATCATGAATGAATACCGATGTAAGTTCTGTGTGTCTTTGATTCAAACAATATTTTTATGGACGTGGATCGGAAACCAGTCAAACAACGTACCATGAGAATGCCCCCTTGGAACAGCACAAGGCCTTGAATCAGTGCCTCCACAGCATCCAGATCCTACATTTTATAACAACCATTTCTTACTCTCGGTTTCGAAGCTAAGTGTGATGTTTGAGCACAGAATGCAATTAACCGTGGATAGTTTTCTTTTAGGAGAACCATTAACAATTTTATAACTTAGAAAAGGGTTCATTGTCTTGTTTCAGTTATTAGTAGAATAATATAGCTGCACACATTTGCATATTGATAAGAACATCAAATGCATGCAACTTGATTGGAAAACAAATCATCAATTTCTTTCTTTATAGGGAAATGTGTAATCCATTCACCTATGTTCTTATTGCTTGTGGGCACCACGATACACAACCCATTCGGTGTTTTTAAATTTGCTGGATTAATTTTGGGAAACAACCCTTCTTTAGAACAAAAAAAACCATCGCAGTTATGTGGACAAAAGCAGCAGTCAAACGAAGCATCTCCCCATGATCAAAACTCCAATATCTTATAATCACCTCAATATGCCTCGGTGATCACATGTGTCATGTTCCAGGCAGTTCAATGTAATGAAGAAGCACCGAAAATTACATGCAAGGAAACTTACAAGATGATTGGATGGCTCATCAAGTAGGATTATGTGTGGTTTTTTGAATGTGATCTTAGCAAAAGCAACTCTGCTTTTCTGACCACCTGTAATGCACAGAGCAGTAAGAAAATTTTCATAAAAAAAGTAACTGGCAATGACGCACAACTTCTTAACTGCTTTTAACAGTTATGATAGCATTATCCTAGTTGTAATTATACCTAGGGCACATTTCATACAACTGCAGGAGCTGAGAATTTTCTTGTCATGAGCAACATATTTCAAATTTTCAATAGGACTAAAGTAAATGTTTTGGCTTTACAAAATGCAACTACTGAGGAAGAAGTACATACCAGACAATGTGTACATTGGTTGAAGCGCAAGATTTCCCGTCACACCAAAAGACCCCAGGTGAGATCGAAGCTTTTGCTCAGGCACTCCCTACAGGAGGACATGAGAACATTTATAATATAATACCCATTGCAAGAGATTTCTCATTGTTTTATGTATGCAAACTGAAGAAAAACTACCAAGCCACTAGCCAACAAGGAAAGGTACACGGAAGCAAATCACATTGCTGACCTCACTTTTGATTCAGCATTTCAAAAGAAATGAAAGGAATCAAATTATTTCATTGTGATTGTATAACTTTTTAAGCCAAGATAATTGTACTATAGATCAATACAATCGACATCACTAAATAAATTATTTATGCTCTTATGTGCACGAGTACTTTGAAATTAAAAGTTCCACTGCAACTATTTCATCCAATTCTTCCATATTCCCTCAATGTGCAAGAAAATTAAGCATGCCAAAAATTGGACAGCATTCCCTTCATTTCTTTCCTCCCTCATCAATCTAACAACCCCAAAAAAAGAGTTTAAAGTTTAACTTAAATATCTTCACCCTGAAGTTGGAACGACTGACTTACTACATTATACAGCTATTAATATAGATTGGAGGCTTAATGAATAGCATCAGCTGGATCCCTGCAGAGGAAGATAGACAAGCAGTGGAAGATGCCAGAGACAGAGAAATAACTTACAGGGAAACATCGCATCATATACAGGAGGGGGTTGGAGGATAAGTCTAGCCCATCCACGTGATGCTGACTGAATACTGCAATACGAACCTGCAGAGCACGAACAATAGGTCATTGTTTCACTAGGGCAATCAGATATAGAAAATCTGCAGTATTTGTTTTCTATTTTCAGAAATATGAAGAGAATGATTAATTAGTAGAATAAAAACCAACAAATGTGGTTCAAGAAAAAGGAGCAATAACCAATCCTTCCCCGCCGAGAGTACATTTCAGATGGTTTGTCATTGAAAAAAGGTAAATAAGCACACGCTCAACAAAATGTAAGAAATTTGTCACGATGCCTGCATGTTGCTATACAGCAAGATAATCATGCCAGCCAGACAGTACCTTTGCTGATCGAAAAACAGTACCGGAGGTTGGCTGCAGCTCCCCAGCTATTAGTTTTAGAATGGTTGATTTTCCAATGCCATTAGGCCCAACCACTACAATGAGACAGAATGAGCTATTAGATGACTAGCTACATCGATAAAGCACAAAATCCCCATGCTTCACCCCGCCTCACGTTTTACTAATTTAGACACAATCTGCAACATTGTAAGGAATTAAGCAGAAATACATCGAGAAGAAGGTCTCGTGAAATATGATCCTTACTTGCTATGCGGCTGTCCAGGTCAATTCCAAAATTCAAGTTCTTAAACAATATGGGCCCTCCTGGATAACCAAATGATGCATCACTGTGTTCACATACAAGAAGATCATCAACTTTATTAGACCTTTTGCTTCCAAATACAAGAAGAAGGTCAACTTTATTAGTTTCCTTAACAGCACCAGTTATCTATCATCTATAAAGTTTGGAGACATGACAGCGCCTATTGGTCACTTGCTATACTTTTCTGTCTGCCAAATGCATCACTTGGTATCCAGACATGCACTATAACTAATGGCAAATCATAGTGATAACATGGATAACAAGTTCTTGAACTCAGAACATACCTAAAGCTTATTATAGGTGCTCCTGGTCTGTCATCTGGAGTTGGAAAATCAAATTTGTAGCTGTATAGACAAGAGAATACAAAAGATGAATTCCAGGTCAAGTGGAAAATTCAGAGCACTCACAGAGGGAGAATAGTACTCACTCTGGATCATTAATAATCTCATCTACATGCCCCAGTCTGTCAAGTGCCTGAAAACAAGAGCAGTAATACAAAGCATTACAAAAAGAAAGTTACAGAAAATGACTTATTTTCTATGGAACGGTATCCTAACTTATAGCATCAGTACCTTGATTCTAGATTGGACAAGGGATGCCCTCTTTGCATTGTACCGAAACTTGTCAATAAAGGACTGCAAGAAAGTAATTTAATTTGGTAAAATTCAGTCAGCAATCAGAAAGTATCAGAGTAACTTCAAGTAGCACGTCAAATGTAGGACACAAGTTGCTTGAAAGAACTCAAATAAACTTCATCTTTATTGCAGTAACACCAACAAATCAGAAGGTACTGGAGATAAATATAACACAGAGAGGTAGCTAGAGGACACTGGCAGACAAGAACAAGGGAAAATAAAAGAACCAACACAGAAGCCAATAGTATAAAAACAACCAGACAAAAAAAGGCGTCATGAAGGTGATCGAGTTTAGCATAAGAGTTCATACAGGAACATTTATTCAAATGGAGTAATTGAACAAGTCAAACATCAACTAATTCTTGTGAGAAAAATATTAGTAGAAATAGGAAGCCTAAGAAATGATGTACAAACAATTAAGAAACCAACGCCAGGAATAGGATTGAAAGATATGAATATAAACCATAAATGTTTGCAACAGCATATTAAGCTTTGTAGTGTCAGTACCTGCATATGGGCTCTTGATCGTTCATTTGCCTCGAATGCTTTATGTAGATTCTTAAGCTGCTCCTCACGGGTCCTTTCAAATGTATCATAATCACCTTTGAAAGTTGTAAGTTTCTGCCCGTGTAGGTGTATTATATCTGTGACAACCTGAGAAACAGTATGGTTCACAGATAAGAAGTGCTCAAGGAACACCATAACTGTCAACAATCAGCAGAAAGTTTGTATACCGTGTTTAAGAATTCCCTAGCATGAGAAACGACAATGAATGTTTTCGGCCATTTCACCAGGTATGATTCCAGCCACAAGACAGCATGGAGATCAAGATGATTCTGCCAAGAAGAACATAGAACAATTTAAGAATGTACACTATGTAAAGCAAATATTAAGAATGAGTGGAAAAAGAAAGTAGCACACCGTAGGTTCATCCAGAAGCAAGATGTCAGGTTCTATGAACAATGCACGAGCAAGAGCTATACGCATTCTCCATCCTCCAGAAAACGTTTTGGTGGCTTTCTTTTGCATGTCCGAGGAGAAACTGAGGCCCTGAAAGTTCGAAGACAAGTAGGCAAAAAAATTAAAATCTTAGCAACTTTTGACGAGGGAAGACTGAAACAATAAGTAGCTTCCCCTATCTGGCAGAAATAGAAACAAAATCAACGTGTCTCAGAAGGTGCCAAAGTGATTGTAGAACTAACAGCAAGAATTGAAGCAGCACGAGATTCCGCAGAATCTGCATCGATGAAATCAAGTCTTTTGTATATTTCGTCAAGCCGTTGTGCAATGGCATCCTTTTCAGCATTCCTTTTCGGATCCACCTTGTCATTTTCAGTTGCACCCTCGAACTCCAAATCTCTCTTCAGAATAACCAAGATTCTATTAGCATTCAGCCGAAGTATGAAGAGCGATACTGTAACATAACATAGTTTAACAAAGCGTGAGTTACCTGCTTTGCAAGTAAATCAGTCTCTTCTTGCAGAAGCTGGCTCCTCTCGTGATCAGAGTTGAGCACGCATTGCAATGCAGATGTATCATCACCAACCACTTCTTGTTCAACATGTAATATTTGGCAATTTGCAGGAATGCCTTCAATAGCATGCATAGCCATGTACCTAAGGAATGTTGTTTTCCCAGTCCCATTTCTGCCAACAAGGCCTACATACACCAAAAATACATACCACATGTTACTCGCATTATTCCCACACATGCTTCAAGAAAAATCGAACAATAAGTAATGAGAACCCCACCGTAATGCCTCCCAAAGGAGAGGGTGACAGTTCCATCCACAACCAAATCACGGCCACCAATAGAGACAGTGAAGTTCTCCATGTGGATATCCTTCACATTTGGCCCGCCACCAGCATAGTGGTTCACAACCACAGCGGGCATTCCCGCTCTCACCGCTTCCATTTCCGCCAAATGCGTTAGGTATTGGGCCTACATTTAACATCATTCGTACCTCAAATTCCGTTCACGCACAAAAAAAAACAATAACCTAAAACCCTACACACCTCTCTTTGACGCTCGTCCTTCCGCTTCTTCCTCTCGATCTTTTGGCGGTCCCGCTCTGACATAGCAGGGCCTTCCATCAGCTCGGGCTGCTTCTTCTTCGGGGCCTCCTCCATCCCGTCATCCATCCTAAACGGAGTCGACAGGCTCCTAACAGCCGGCTTCTCCTTAACCAACCCGTGCCTCCCGAACCTATCCGAAAGCTTCGTACAAGCCTAACAACAACAGAAAGAATCAACAAAAGGTAGGGACAAAGTGAAGACGGAGGCTAAATTTTACCAGGCGGCACTCGGCAAAGTCGGAGACGCACTCGGCGGCGACGAGGAGCTCGCCGAGGGCATCGAAGGGGCCGTCTCCGTCCTCCCCCCACTCGAAGTCCTCGTCGGCGAGGACGTTGACGATGTAGTCAACGATCGGCTGGTCCACGTCAAGGATCCGCGTCCCCAGGACCTCGTGGACCACTGCGCTCGCCACGTCAGTCATTTGGTGAGCGCTTTAACAAGAAGGCGCGAGGCCGTAGAGTTTGACAAAGAGAGGGAGTTGGATAGGGTTCTGATTCTCTTGTTTCCGTTTATTGATTTCCACTTTTAGCTGTGAGCTCGCGAGGCGGGGGATAGGGAAAATGCTCTTGAGCTAGGAGGAACACAAGACACTCGGGCCTACACGGCGTCGTTTAGGTGGGGATTTTGGGTGTGGGCCAATGGCCCAGATAATCGGAAGGCCCATATGGGCAGCAGGAAAAAGCTTTTTTATATTTACTTAAAATTTTATTGATATTGAGTCGTCGAATTGCGATTCGGAATCTTGCCGTCACCGAATTTTTTATATTCTATTGTTGATAAGCCTAATGTTTGGTTAAAAAGCAAGATCAACAAATAGTTCTAGAGTTCTTGAAACTATACCAGTTTGAATATTATTGTTTGTCATCTTTTAAAAAATATTATTCAACTACCAATTAACATAAACAAAAAAATATTGGCTGCAGTCTTTCAAGTTATTTTATTGAAAATGTTTACATTTTTCTAAAATATTATTATTTTTAATATACTTACATATGTATCCCTTGCGTAATTGTATATGAATAGTTTTTAAAACTCTACCTGCTTTAATGAAGTCTGATTTAATTATAAAAGAATTTATATAACTTACAAGGTAAGATTTACAAATAAATTCCGGAAAAAGGAATTCCTTAGTTCTAGTTAACCAGATGTGGTTTGCAAATATCTCTGGAAATTAAATGGTTTGCATATATCTTTCCTCATTTCTAGTTTATCGATCTAGAGCCCGGTTTTAGGATCCCCTGACAGTGCTGCAACTACTCCCATTCCGGTTTGATCAGATGGACCATTTGCTTCGTTGAAGTCGCTTGATTTCGGGAGAGCAATTTTATCCCCGTTCAACTCATCAACAAGTTCATCAATCTTGCGGAACTGATACGGCCATCTTGAGTTATAGAGGAACTGGCGAAGGTCGAACCTGTTATCTTCTGGTGAATAACTCTGCGTGGAATTAGATTGCGAGTTAGTACAGATTAAGATTTCGGTGTCTCGAGTTCTTCGAGTTGCAGCACAAATGAAGTACCTCAGCATGATAAGAAGGTGTTAGTACAGTCATTTTGTGTCGGTTGATTGAATAGTACTTGAAGAAGTGCTTCACTTTGTCAGATATCTCGGATGGAGTTAACTTGGTACCCCATTTGAAGCATAGGTTCTGCAGAGGTGCAATTCATGTAAGAGATTTGACATGCACAAGGCATGAACTTCTGGTATCGGATATGTAGTTCAAAACCTTACCTTGAACATCGACACTGGACCACAACGAAATATTTTCCGCATCCTTCCATATACTGAGAGTTCTTGGTACGTCATTCCCATATCCACTTCATCAAGCTGTTTCATGAAGGGCCAATTGTCCAAGTAAATGCATTTTTCTAAAGGAGATGTATTGGTCACAAGATTACAAACAGGGATAAGGAATATCAAATGCAATAACAAGTTTCATTATAGACATCAAACAAGACAGAAGAGAAGGTGGAAGCACAGCACGATGGTTGAACAAATTAAATTTAAGAAACCTTTAAAGTTTGGGTTGAAATGATAAGGTAAAAATGATGGTGAGAATCATTGTAACAACCTGGCTGTAGTTCGAACGTATAGGCTCCAGTTCAGCAGTTGGAGGAGCTGCTTCGATTTCTGCCAAGGAAGAATATCCTAAATACTTGGCAGCCCAACACAGAAACGCACGAATGTCCATCTTACTTATACTTCCTATCGGGTTTATGTCTGCTGAACTGCAATCATACTGCCAAGAAGAAGAAAAATTCATATACTGGAAAGACGAAATTTAATGGAGCACACTGAAGATGGACTGTTGCGACTTCTAATATCAAAGGTCTTAACATATGAAGCAGCATATTAAGTACCTTTGTTAAATAGCCACGTAGACCTTCATCCACATTAGAACTACCTAAAACGAGATAAAACCCAGGTTTGTTATGTACCCAGGGCAACAAAGAAGCTAGCATAAATGCCAGCACCATTCTGATCCTGGCTTGAATGTTCTGCAGTCCTAGATTCTCAGCATTAGAACCTCCATCTACCTGTGATGACAACGTCGTTAGATGTAAACTGATATAATGCAGTACCTGTCATGAAATGACCACAAGGCACAGATATTTCCTAGGTGCTTTGCAGAAATATGGTTGAGCAAATAAAAAAAGGAACAGTGAACCATAATCAGAACCAGCACTGCACTGCACGTTTTGACAATCGGCTATAGGAAAATGTAAGATCACATCAAGCATCCAAGCTTTCAAACAAAGAAAGGATGCAGTGTGAATTTCCATCAGTTTTTGAAAAGCAACATTATGTTGAATCCACTATAACAAAGATCTCTTCCCACCTTGTAGCGTGGTCTCTTGCCGGTAAGTGTTTGGAATAAGGAGAGCAGAGAAGAAATAACGCCATCTATGTTGACATCAAGATGCCATGAACCTATCTCATCTGCTAGAACCTTAGCTCTCCTTCTTGTGGCTTCAGAACTGAAAAGAGATCATGTTACTTAAAAATGTCCCTATAAATTATTGGACTTGGAGGTCAAAGAAAGCAATTTTGGATCTTAAAATCTTAATGTGGCAAAGCCAGCTAAGGCCTGGCTTGATTACACTTACGTAAATCGCTGAAAGAATAAAATGAAAAGGAACACCAGAATTAGCTCTAACTAAAATACTAACCTGTTTTCGGTTCCCATATAAACAGTATAGAATACTCTCTTTGCAAATTCTTTACTTTCAGTAGGAAATTGACCATCAGTGTAATGTCCAATTCTAATTGCATCAGCTTTGACTTGTTCATCCCCCTTCGCAATCTCTGCAACATTATCACATGACTAGTCAATGAGCAAAACTGGTCATTCCCAGACAAGAACACTCTAAACCTTAAAGATAAAGGCATGTTTCTCCTCTAGAAATTCATGATACAGCTTGTACAGTCTGGCAGCAAAACCGTACTCCATAAACTCTGTCAATCCCATCAAACAATGAAATCATCTTTATTCAGTGTCCGTGTAGTGACCAATTCCAGTTCGAGTTTGTCAACTGTCAAAGAATAAGCATCCCATATCATGTTATTAATACCAAATGTAGATGGCAGTCCTCTTGGACTTTGTAGCAGACTTTTGGAAATCAAGCCCCTACTCTGGGAAGGTGGTTATTAGAAGCCATTTCCACCTTTGACTTCCTGGCCTAGAATAACATAGGTTCGTTCCATGACAAACCAAGCTAGCATATATCAGTCAACTTGCCTCATTTGAGAAAGCACTTAACTTTTTCTTCATAGAATAACAGAAGGGAGAAAACAGCAAAAATGTTCATTTCGGTCGTGTAAAGCTCGCTATATTTATCCTCTGGTCTTTGGGTAAAGAGGGCTTGAAAGCAATTAGGAGAAAGTTGTTTTGTGGACAAAATGAAAAAAGAGCATGGTTCCAATCATAACCTTTTACAACAAGTTGGCACATGCAGCCAACTATTGCCGCCACAGATGAGCTATCTGCCCCACCAGATAGAGGAAGCAAAAATCCAGAAGCTCCACTTCTTCTCAAGTAGTCCCACAACCAGCAACCAGGACCAAAGGCAATCTCCTCTTCTGGAGAATGATAGCTAATCTACAAATGAGTAACCTACACGGATAAATAAAAGAAATTCCAGGATATGCATGATATAGCATTTGAATATATCTGTAGGAGAGAATATTTAAGCCTGATAAATCTCTTTTCTGAAAAAGAAATCAGCACGATTCATTGGTAGAGGAAAGATTTTAATGATTCCAAGGTTCTCATCAAAAGTTCATGAGCAGTAATATCATCACTCTTTTTTTCCTCCAAATGCATACCGAGTCAAGTTTTCCCTGTTGGGACCAGTGGTGAGGCTTCTGATAATGACATTTGAACCAACAATGTACTAGAAAAAAAATTATTTATGGGCTCATACTGCAGACAAAATCGTCTTTAACAAATCCTGGCATCGTCATGGTGTAAAATTTAACTTAAAAAAAAGAGCCTCAGGCACAAATTCATAACAGAATAGGCTATCCGCTAACATTGACCTACACAAGCTTAGAGATAAACAGGATTTAGTGGCATAATCACGCACATGTTTCAAAAAAATATCCTGCATGGTTACTAAATCAACTAAGCTGTGCTTTTTATCACATGCAAATTCCAGGCCAGAAGCTAACCTCAAGAGGGCTAGACAGGGAGATTTTCAGGTTGAAAGGTTGGCATAGATTGCATGGTACTGAGACAGATGATACTCTGGTCTTACAACTTGCTTGCTCTTGAAAGCTGCTAATAGACCCTCTCAGGCTTGCAACCTGACGCCGTATAAGGAGAAAAAGCTGTAGTTCGGAAAAAAAAAACATAACGAATAAAGCAATTGAATTTGCATGCAGCATACCGCATCTAAATCCACTTGTGCAACAACAACTTCAACATCCTTGAGTGAGAACTGTGAGCCTTGTGCTACAACTTCTCCATTGACAACAACAGTGGAGCACCCATCTATATAACCCATAACATATCCATGTCAACCCCAGTTCTGTCCAAAATATGCTGCATTGCACTCTTCAACAAGCAGATCTAAACAACAATCAAACCACAAGTTGAAACCAATATGCATGCCAAGTGGCCAAGTGAGAGCTTTTAGACATACCATAATAAAGGCGACCACCATCACAGCCTTGGTGATTACTGTACATATAAACTCCTCCACGAGTATGAGTTGCCCCAATGAAAGCACGAAGACGAATGTCAAGCTTTCTCAGCTGGTGGTGACTGCCACTCGCATTCATAAACACTTCAACCCCATTAAGGGCCAGCTCTGCATGAGGTGGAATAGGTGAGAAGAGCTCCTCACAAACTTCAGCTGCAACAGCCCTAACAAAGGCAAAAGAACAATCTCAAGTTATTCCGTTATAGCACATTGAAAGTCCACCTAGTAAGTTGAATTGGTCATCGGCTAAATATAACTTGATCAAAGATAAAAATAGAACTCTATCTCGAGAAATGAGCTTACGATCTACACATTCCAACCAAACAGATTAGGAAGACTAACGATCAACCATATTTTTTTCCCGATCTACCATCTGCTATACTAAACACGACCAAATCAGAATGCGTGTCACCCCTATGTCAATCCGTACCAAAAGCAAATATCGGAAAAACGCTACAAATGCCACCAGAATCTGTTCGACTTACGTGTCGAGGAACTGGACGAAGCCGTAGCCGAATGGAGCGGAAGTCTGGCCAATGGCGTCGGCAACATGGGAAGGGAGCGGGAAGTCGACGAGGGACTGGCCTCCGCTGCTGTGGTGCTTCCAGGCGGTGAACCAGCGTAACTCGCGGTAGTTCCCATCGTTGGCGAGCCACATCTTAGGGCGGATCATGACGATCCGACGGTCCATGCAGAGGACCTGGCAGTTGTACCGCTCCGAATCCTTGATCACAGGCATCCCCACGCTGCACAGGATCCCCTCCGTCCACTCGCCCAACAGAATCTCCTTCAAGCACTCCCACCTAATTCAAAAAAAAAAGCGGTTACAATTAATTAACTGTCCCGATACGGAACGGATTAATTAGGGGGAGATGTGTACGCGTGGGAGACGGTGTCGAGCTCGAGGAAGTGATCCTCGCAGCCGTAGCCGGTGATCTCGAGCTCGGGACCGAGGCGGATGACGGCGCCGGCTCGCTTGGCCTCGGTGATGGACTCCTTTATGTTGCGGAGGTTGCAGTCGAAGTCCATTGCCCATTGGTTGAGGTTACACGTGGCAACCTTCAACAACCTCATCCTCCTTTCTCTCTCTTGTTCTCTCCCCCTCCGTTGTTGATTACTCCTCCTAGCTGGAGTTTGTATTACTGTTGTTCCAAGGAAGGAGGTTGGATTCGGTTTCTTTTGTTTATCTAGGCGATTTGAATTCCGTTATAAATTTATATTGATAAATTCAAATTTGACCCCAATAAAATTTGGTCCGGTGGAATATGTTACCGGGAGCCGGGAGTCTGGTTCTGTGGCCGGTAATTCATAGGGCCTTTTATCGTTTAGGCTGCTGACTAGGACGGAAGAACCAAGAACGGTTCGACACTCTTGAATTAATATGAATGGTACCAAATTTTTATTATTTTAAATAATTTTATTGAAAAATACATTTTAGTGACAAGATTTGAATTTTGTTGGGTTGGTGATAGAGATAAAGAATGATATTAAATCCAATCGTTGGTTGGCGCAGCGGTAGCATGGGGCTGTGCTCGGTAGGGAGGTCTGCGTATCGATTCCCCACAACGGTGATTGGGAGGGGTTTAAATACCGTAATCTTTGGACTCACTCAAGAATTGCGATAGCAATATATTTCATAAAAAAAAGAATGTTATTAAATTAATAGTTATCTTTATTATTTTGATTATTGTTAAGAGTTTGTATTAGGTTTCTTTTAATTTTTTATAAAGTAGAACTTATAATTTATTGTTTTGACTGGTTGAATTTGATTATAAAAATTAAGGTTATTCCTCGTATCTTCTTAGATCAAAGATCGAGAATTTATCGTATTTTTCGGATATTTATGAAATTAACGAATTATTAATGAGTTTCCACCAGTTGGCCACAAACTGGCATTCTAAAATAAATTTTGTAAATAGAAACCATTATCTTTGTAAGAACACTAAATATGATAACGGAGAATTAAAAAACAAAAATAAGAGAGGTCCAGTCCAGAATCGAGGTTAGAATTTTAACCAAACCAGTTGCAACCCCAAGTTTTGGAATTGATTTGAATGCAAGCAGTATTTTAGCTGGAAAGAGAGAGAGAGAAGTGAAATTGCATTTCAATATATGTTTCAATAAACGACATAAACAAAAGATTACAATCTTGTAAATGAAGGGTTTGTGTTTCCAAAAACATGCGAAGAAAGCAAAATCATCCTTCCTTCTCTCTTGGCTTCTAATATAAAAGTTAACAGTATCTCTCAGTTATCGACCACCTAGCCTACTCATCTCCTGCCCCCCGCTGATAAATAGCAGATGCATGGTTGCAAACTGCTGTTTAGAGTTCATCATGAGAGTCGTCATCCTCTTCGGATGATTCAGCGCCACCAGGAGCTCCACCAGACCTCTGGTACACGGCTGTGATGATCGGGTTGCAAACGGCTTCTACCTCCTTGAGCTTCTCGTCGTAGTCCTCTTTCTCGGCTGTCTGGTTGTCGTCCAGCCACTCGAGGGCCTCCTTGACAGCGGTTTCGATCTTCTCCTTCTCGTCAGATTCGAGCTTGTCTGCAAGCTTGTCCTTATCGTTAATTTGGTTCTTCATGTTGTAGATGTACGTCTCAAGGCTGTTGCGAGCATCAATCCTCTCCTTCACTTTCTTGTCCTCCTCGGCAAACTCCTCAGCCTCACGGACCATCCGCTCGATTTCCTCCTGGCTCAGACGACCCTTGTCGTTTGTGATGGTGATCTTCTCTGCTTTGCCAGTGCCCTTGTCTTCAGCCTTGACATTGAGAATACCGTTGGCGTCGACTTCAAACGTGACCTCAATTTGAGGAGTGCCCCTGTTAATTACAAGGGCAAGACCATAAGAACACCGAGCAGAAGGATCAACACTTAACACAGAAAATCAGGGAAGTGGGAAATATGACCCACCTTGGAGCTGGTGGAATACCAGTCAGATCGAACTTCCCGAGTTGCCTACAGTCTTTGGTAAGACTCCTTTCACCCTCAAAGACCTGACCAAACATATCACCGGCGAATTAGTTCACAGTTAGTTTCTCGTAGCATTCCACCAGACGCAAAGGAACTCAATAACAACCATATACCTGAATCGAAACAGTTGTCTGCTGGTCCTGGTAAGTAGTGAAAACTTGGGACTTCTTGGTTGGGATAACAGTGTTCCTTGGAATCAACTTGGTCATCACCCCGCCAACGGTCTCAATACCAAGGGTAAGGGGAGCCACATCCAACAGAAGGATATCTGGGTACAAATGAACCCGGATGTCATCACCAGTTCCAGAAAATTTCCACAGCTCCATAACAGCAATATCAGTATTTGTAACACAAGAAAGAACAGTGTATACCTTTGGTTTCATCGCCTCCCTCTCCACTCAAGATACCTCCCTGAACAGCGGCACCATAAGCAACAGCCTCATCTGGGTTCACACCCTTGTTAGGCTCTTTCCCATCAAAGTAGTCCTTGAGGAGCTGTTGCACCTTTGGAATTCTGGTGCTGCCACCAACAAGAACAATCTCATCAATCTGCCTCTTCTCCAAACCAGCATCCTCCATGGCCTTCTTCACAGGTCCCATGGTCTTCCTGAACAAATCATTGTTCAGCTCTTCGAAGCGGGCTCTGGTCAGTGGCTCAGAGAAGTCAACACCATCAAAGAGGGACTCAATCTCCACTCTGACCTGATGCTGACTGCTAAGAGCTCTCTTGGCCCTCTCAGCTTCTCTCCTCAGTTTCCCAAGGGCTCTGTTGTCCTTGCTGATGTCCTTACCGTGCTTCTTCTTGATCAACTTGATGAAGTACTCCATAATTCTCTGATCAAAGTCCTCACCTAAAATGTAGGAAGGCCAAGAAAAATTTAGCACAGTCTGGAATAGTATTCCATCTCATAGGGCTGATCATTGAAAGGTCAAACAAATTTCACCTCCCAAATGGGTGTCACCGTTGGTGGAGAGAACTTCAAAGACACCTTCGTCGATGGTCAAGATACTGACATCAAATGTCCCACCACCAAGATCAAAGACAAGAATGTTCTTCTCCTTTCCTTTCTTGTCCAGACCATAGGCGATAGCAGCGGCAGTAGGTTCGTTAATGATCCTTGCCACATTCAGGCCGGCAATAACACCGGCATCCTTGGTGGCCTGCCTCTGGGCGTCATTGAAATAAGCTGCAAAATTAACAAGACGTCCAAATCAGCTACAATAATAAAAGACCTAAAAGCTTGCCTTGTATTTCGTTATGCTCTACTAACCAGGAACAGTGACCACTGCATCCTTGATCTTCTTCCCAAGGAATGCTTCAGCTGTCTCCTTCATCTTGACCAATATCATAGCGCTAATCTCTTCAGGACTAAAAACCTTTGTCTCTCCGTCCTTGATCTTCACCTGAATGTATGGTTTCCCATCCTTGTTCACAATCTTGTAAGGAACAAGCTTCATGTCCCTCTGGACTTCTTTATCTTCAAATCTGAGGAGCACATCCCACTAACGTTAGCCAAAATACCAATGCGAACTTGCAAAAGAATACATAGTCTAAAGGAGGTAGAGATGCATTACTTTCTTCCGATAAGCCTCTTCACGTCGAAGACAGTCCTTTCGGGGTTGACAGCAAACTGGTTCTTTGCCGCCTCGCCGATCAATCTCTCAGAGTCGGTAAACGCCACCCACGAAGGGGTAATACGGTTTCCTTGGTCATTGGCTATAATCTCAACATGACCGTTCTTGTAAACACCGACACACGAGTAGGTTGTTCCAAGGTCAATACCGATAACCGTACCAAGGCTTTCATCTTTAGCTATGCAAGTTGCAAACAAACCTGCAAACAGAAGCACATATATTCATGTCAAACCCAAATCTTTCCGCATCTCAATATTGTTAAGTTTTCGAATCGAGAAAGGTAAATAACATCCGGATCAAGTCAACCGTTATATTCCAGTGAATGCAAGCGTCAGTCCTTAACTTCCTAAATCGAATCGAATATATTTATCTTAATCCTAACCAAACAGCGAATAAACCACATTACACTAGAAATCATCTCGCGCATTAAAAGAGGAGCTTCCACATCCGTAAATCTCGGGAAAATATCGCAGATGTAACCGGCAACGTTTAACAGTAAACTATAAGTAACACTGTTCAGATCGGGAGGCGGAACGTGTTCAACGACGAGATATTGAAGAGACAATAACCGTAAACAGGAAACGGAAACGGAGTTCTAGGAAACGGAAGCACTCACCGAATAGAGCAATCGCAGGTAAAACCAAACCGCGAGCTCCCCACATCCTTCAATCACCACGCTTTGTTCCTTCCGCTGCCTTGTTTCAGGACAAAAACGGCGCGTTTAAGGGGGACGAGCTGTAGCCAACTCTCTCGTGGGTTCGAGAAGAGTGTGTGCGCGCGTGGTTTCGGAATCGGAGGAGGAGGCGAGACCCTTTATATAGCTTTAGGCCCCCTCGGCGCATGTCAGGGTCAAATGAGAAGGGACGTGGACGAATTTTATTTAAACAACCAATAAGCAACTAACACGTGTCCTTTACAGCCAATAACACAGTATCTTTGCTTGCGTGGCTGCCTGTAATTGGACCAGTATATGTGGTTGTCTTTGGAAATTTCCGGGGACAACTGGGATAGCGATCTTGGGCCTTAATTGCTGGGCTAGGTAGACTTGTGTTTGGACAATCATATACAAAACTATTTTCATTAAATTTACACATATTTTAAACTAAATGCCGATTTTTTTTAAAATTCTTAATAATTCTATAGCTGGTCGTAGGAGTGTGGTTCGAAACTTACTATACATCACATAATGATATGCATTAATTGGTTAGGTATCTTTTTGTACTGATTTTGTTGGGATAGGTACATTATCCAGTCGAAGTTGTATTCATTCATCTCCAACCCACTTTTTTACAGCCCAATACAAAGTGCAAAAAAAAAAAGTCATTGCAACTGCTTTCTCATCCACGACATGAAGGTCCATAGAACAGTTCGAACAACTCGTTTTGATTTGATATCCTTAGTTCTATTACATGGCAACCACTCCTCGAACACCTATGTTTGCTTAGGCTTGTAATGGTTTCTAGGCTATTGGTTTGGAACGTGTTGGGATCAACTGTATATGCGTAGTGATACTTCTTTGTTGGAGAGATCATAACGGAGACGATGAAAATTAATAGTATGTATACATATGCGTAGTAAGATGTATTTTACCAAAAAAATGAATTTTGCCAATTACTTTTACCATATTTGTAAATCTCATTTTAAAATTAGGATTTGGATATTTTTATGGATTTGGATTTGGTGCTGGACCCGCGTTTCTAGCACCATGTTGGACACGCGGATTCGAAGGTTGTTTTTTTTATTCGATGGTTTGTATGTATGTCTGATTCAATGGTTTATATATTGTGATTCGATAGTACGGTATACATGATTCGATGGTATAAAATGTCTCATTCAATAGTTTGACATCCGATTCAATTGTTTGTATATTGTCATTCGATATTTTATATATTGTGATTCGATGGTATGATATGCTTGATTCAATGGTATAAAATGTTTGATTCAATGGTTTGTATATTGAGATTCGATGGTATGGTATGCATGATTCAACAATATAAAATATATGATTCGATGGTTTATATATTGTGATTCGATGGTAGGGTATGCATGATTCGATGGTATAAAATGTCTGATTCAATGGTTCGATGGAATAAAATATCTGATTCAATGGTATGCATGATTCAATGGTTTATATATTTGTGATTCAATGGTATGGTATGCATGATTCGATGGTATAAAATGTCTTATTCGATGGTATAAAATGTCTTATTTGATGCTTTATATATTGTCGAATCACAATATACAAACCATTGAATCGGATGTCAAACCATTGAATGAGACATCTTATGCCAGCGAATCACAACACACCATACCATCGAATCATAACACATCATACCATCGAATAAGACATACATACAAACCATCGAATCAAAAAAACAACCATCGAATCCGGGTGTTCCAACCATCAAATCCTCGTGTCCAGCATGGTGCTGGAAACGCGGGTCCAACACCAAATCTGAACCCTATTTTTATATGTCTCTAATCAGACTAGTGCTTAGAAGTTGCACAATTATATATTTGACATGTTTTGGTAAGTGGTATATTGTCCGTGAATGTTGCTTAGCCCATCACATGTCCATTGTCTCGCAGTTATATCGATAATTGTCTCAGTTTCATAAACGTAAATGCAAGTCATTCTATCTACTATAAATTTTTACCACAAAAAAAAAGCTTATCATGACTTTTTAATTTCTTCATTCGTTTCTCTCTAGTCAAGCTAAAAGCACACCAAAATTGAACAAGAAAATGTGCACTTAATTTGAAATTAAATACTTTATTCATAACACATAAAACACTTGTGCACTCGAACCTTGATGGTGCAGATTATTTCAATGTAAAGTTAATAGAAAACCAAACTAATTAAGTTGTTAAAATAATGAGCTTAGTGCAGAATCTCTCTTTTCCCTCTCTTAATTTAGGTACCTAGGATTCGAAAAATAAAATTAAATTGGTTAATTTTTTTTCTCGCACACAAGCATCCTCTATAATTTTGGCTTATTGTTAGGATTATGGAAAATCGAAGATTTGGATGGAGCAGAAAAGGCATATTCTTTTTGGAGTGTAGACTTTGGATGGAGCAGAACATGCATATTCTTTTTGGAGTGTAGACGTGGAATTTTCTATATACTTCAATGGAGGTTAATAATAAAATGTGATACTAAAAAACCCGAGCTCACACATTTTAAGCTAACCAATAAGCAACTAACACGTGTCCTTAGCAACCAATAAGATAGTATCTTTGCTTGCGTGGCTGACTGTAATTGGACCAGTATATGTGGTGTCTTTGGAAATTTCCGGAGACAAATGAGATAGCGATCTTGGGCCTTAATTGCTGGGCTAGTAGGCTTGTGTTTGGACAATCATATACAAAACTATTTTCATTAAATTTACACATATTTTAAACTAAATGCCAATTTTTTTTAAATTCTTAATAATTCTATAGCTGGTCGTAGGAGTGTGGTTCAAAACTTACTATACATCACATAATGATATCATTAATTGGTTAGGTACTTTTTTGTATTGATTTTATTGGGATAGGTACATTGTCCGGTGGAAGTTGGATTCATTCATCTCCAACCCACTTTTTGACAGCCCAATACAAAGTGCAAAAAAAAGCCATTGCAAGTGTTGGTATCAACTGTACATAATCAGGCGATGCATAGTGACGCTTTTTTGTTGCAGAGATCAGAACGGAGACGATGAAAATTAATAGTATATATACATATACGTGGTAAGATGTATTTTACCGAAAAAAATGAATTTTGCCAATTACTTTTACCATATTTGTAAATCTCATTTTAAAATTAGGATTTGGATTTTTTATATGTCTCTGATCAAACTAGTGCTTAGAAGTTGCACAAGTATATATTTGACATGTTTTGGTAAGTGGTATATTGTCGGTGAATGTTGCTTAGCCCATCACATGTCCATTGTCTCGCAGTCATATTTTTTTTAGGGGAAAATATTTCATTATTTGATAAAAGAATACAACCAGAGTTGCACACAACCATACTAGTCCATTACATAGACAGAGCCAAAGAAATAAAACCCAGAGACGAAGGCAAAACCAAGACCAACCATAACAAAAGACACTTCCTTCGTGAAAACACGAAGTTGCAGCCGCCGGCCTTGTTAAAAACCTATCCGGTAAATCTGCCCTCACAGGAGAAACCCAGACTAGGAAAAGAGTGCACCACGGGGAGCCGCTCTAGCGATAACACTGCTATAACAAGCGTCAGATGTTGACCCATTACAACCATAAACCCAACGAAACCAACCCCATACATAAGCGAACTATGCAGATAAAGACCAACTAAAAAACATCCACTGAGACATCGGAAAGGAGGTCACAGCACCGTCATCCAAAGCTGGCCTCAGCAACGTCATATTTCCAAGCTCCGCTCATCTTCAAGGATACCTGTCAGGTCCAGAGGAGGAAAGGAGAAAAATTGAAAGCATACCTCGTCCACCAATTGGAGTTTCGTCAATGAACGAGTAGCTCTGTTACCACCACGTCGTGTGAAAGCAAAGGAGACACCATCAAACCCTTGAACAGCCTCTTTGCAATCCATGACCAATAAAGCAAGATCGCTTCTGTCCTGATCCTATTGATGTAGGGTCTGCACCAACGGAAGACAATCAGATTCAAAGCAAACATACCTTAGACCCAGAGCCAAAGCTAACTCTATTCCGACCAACATGCCACGAGCTTCAAGCAGAGTAGGATGGATGAGATTGTCGCAATCATATTGATAATTGTCTCAGTTTCATAAACGCAAATGCAAGTCTTTCTATCTACTATAAATTTTTACCATACAAAAAAAGCTAATCATGACTATTTAATTTCTTCATTCGTTTCTCTCTAGTCAAGCTAAAAGCACACCAAAATTGAATAAGAAAATGTGCACCTAATTTGAAATTAAATACTTTATTCATAACGCATAAAAGCACTCTTGTGCACTCGAACCTTGATGGTGCAGATTGTTTCAATGTAAAGTTAATAGAAAACCAAACTAATTAAGTTGTTAAAATAATGAGCTTAGTGCAGAATCTCCCTTTTCCCTCTCTTAATTTAGGTACCTAGGATTTGAAAAATAAAATTAAATTGGTTAATTTTTTTCTTGCACACAAGCATCCTCTGTAATTTTGGCTTATTGTTAGGATTATGGAAAGTCGAAGATTTGGATGGAGCAGAAAAGGCATATTCTTTTTGGAGTGTAGACATTGGATGGAGCAGAACAGACATATTCTTTTTGGAGTGTAGACGTGGGATTTTCTATATACTTCAATGGAGGTTAATAATAAAATGTGATGCTAAAAAACCTAAGCTCACACATTTTAAAGAAGAAATATGTTGTATCACTCAACTCATACGCATCATATATTTTTATAAGGCAAACTTTAGAATAAATGTCTTGACATTAATGAAAATATAGAAAAGTGACTGTGTCGTATTCACATTGTTGTTGTAATTCACTTGGGGAAATGTTAACGTTTTCTCTTCAATGGTCAACCCATAACGAACGTCTAAATCTAACATAGCAACAGCTAGATGCTCGTAACACACGCCTAATATCTAAAAAGCCGAAAGCTCGAACAACTTGTTCTTTCCTTCAAAGAATCAAAGAGAAGAGAAGGGAAATCCTGACAATACAATGCTCGCCCGTCGGATGTATAAAAAGGATCCAATATTTTTATTAAAAGCCAGATCGAACAAGAGAACGAAGAAAAAAACACTAGAATAATTATAAATCACCATTCCTTAAACAAAATTTCTCTTCTCTTTTGTTATTTTGTTAGGTACCATTGTGTGTTCTATACGGGAAGGTCAGATGCGTTCCTTCTGGTTGTTATTTTTTGTTTTTCTTTTTACTTTATGCCTCAATTTTTTTAGGAATAATAATAATAATAATAATAATAATAATAATAATAATAATAATCATCATGAGACTCTTTTTTGTCCGATTGCCAGGGTGGTGATGGTGAAACCAAACTTGGATGTTGGATACGTAGATACGATGTTAATATGCATGTATTGAGTTTGATACTTCAAAATTGAATTTATCGTATAATCTGATTCTAAATTATACTAGTTAGATCAATAATTATGGAAGTGGGGATGGTATAGGAAGAACATTCCTCTTCTCAATGAAGTAGTGATTTTCGGGCACCATGGATAGTGCAGAAATTGTGATAAAAAAAACAAGAGACCAACATTTCTACGAATCAGATAAAAGTAATTTCAGAAGAAAATTCGACTGTCTTGTTTCAATAAATGGAGCTCAAAATCAATTAACAAGGATTTTGTATCTCCGTAACCAAACCCGCTATTTTATATGCATTTTTGGACAACGGCTTGGCTCGGCTACCTGGTTCTATACTTCAATCGGCTTACCTCTTCATTTCTATACTTCAATTGGCTTTCCGGAGACGCCATAATGGCTCGATACACTAATTTTATTTTATTTTGGATTTAATTGAAATGCTCAAAAATTCCAGAGAAAAACAAAAAAAAGTGTATAATGTGTATAAAGATCTTTTCACGTAGGTACTATCTATGTCTTGACAAAATTAATTCAAGATAATTTATTTTATTATTTCGTCTGAAAAAGCAGTGAAACCGTATGATTTTTTGGCAGACCACTGAAGATAAAAAATAAATTAATAACGATATTATGGAGTAGCTCAATTTGTTACATACTCTCTTCGTAAATTATGTTTTGATTTACAAATCCAGGTTTTTTGGGTTTGCACGGTCCAATTTTTTTATAATCACAACAATTTATACATCATAACAAATTAAACTCCATAAATTACACAACAATCCCAAGTCAGAGGCCAATTTTCCTAATCATTTAATACAACAAAACAATTTTCATCTCTAGACAGGTTCACGTAGATTTTAATAATCTCCACTTTTTTGCATAACCAAATTATAGTGTATACAACAAAACATAACTAAATTGAAAGAGATTACCAAATTGAAGTTGCTGAAGATATCCATTTTAGCGGATGCTCGACCACAATTCTTTTTCACCAGTATACTTATAAAGGAGTAGGTAAGCCGATTGAAGTATAGCAAAATAATCGACATTTTTAGCCACTATTTTTTTCTCTGGAATTTTTTAGCATTTCAATTAAATGCAAAATAAAATTAAATTAGTTATCGAGCCATTATGGCATCTTCGGGAAGCCGAGCTAATTGAAGTATAGAAAGGAAGAGATAAGCCGATTGAAGTAGAGACAACAAGCCGTTGTCCAAAAATGTATATAAAATAGCAAGTTTGGTTTAGGAGGTACAAAACATCACTTTTTTGTGAGTAATCGGTACAAGAACGCAAAAAAGAATGCGGTTTTGGGTAGGCCAAAACCACAATTTTTTCTTTGCGATTTTGTACCAACCTTAGATAGGAAAATCATTTTCCGATAACCCTATTTTCGTCAATCATTATCAATTTAACCCCTATGCAGAAAATTTGCCTGGGAAGTGGAGGAAATTTGTCATAGCTGATGAAGCGAACCAATAAGAACTTAACACTTTTCTGTAACAGCCAATAATATTGTATCGTATGTTCTTGCTCATGTGGCTGCTTCTAATTGGACGATTATACGAGTTTGTGATATCTTTGGAAATTTAAAGTACAAGCAAGGTAGCTCTCTTGGGCCTCATTGCTGGGCTAGTTAGGCTGGGCTGTACGATTATACAGGTTGGATCAACTATTAACATCTCAAAACTCTACAATCTCATACACATCAAAAAAGCCATTGCAACTGCTTTCTCATCCATGATATGAAGGCACATAGAATAGTTCGAACAACTCATTTCGATATGATATCCTTAGTTCTATTACATGGCAACCACTCCTCGAACAACTATGTTTGCTTAGGCTTGTAATGGTTTCCAGGCTATTGGGTTGGAACGGGTTGGGATCAACTGTACATAACCAGGCGATGCTTAGTGATGCTTCTTTGTTGGAGAGATCATAACGGAAATGATGAAAATTAATAGTCTGTATACATATGTGTGGTAAGATGTATTTTACCAAAAAAATGAATTTTGTCATATTTGTAAAATTAGGATTAGGATTTTTTATATGTCTCTAATCACACTAGCACTTAGAAGTGTTACGATCCTCGCTAGTTTTGCTTTTGTCATGATTGTTCGGTTTGACATTTGGTTATTTTGTTTTCATTGGTGTTAGATCGTTATGTTGAATTTGTCGACCTTTGGAGGAATAGGTGTAACGTTTTTGTGTGAACTCCAATCTGGATGATTCCAAGTTAGATAAGTTTATAACACGTTAGTCTACGACTTTCTTGTTTGAGTTTTGTGATTTGAGCCTTGTGTTTTTGAGTTTTGGGCGAATTTTGATTGGGTTAGGAACGGTAGGCTTAGTTCATCAATTTTCGGTAGAAAAATCATAACTTTTGTATACGAACTCCGAATCGAGCGATTCCAAAACGAGAAGATCCATAAGACCTGGAGCTACGACTTTGATGTTGTGAGTTCTGCAAAATTTGTACTTTTACCCCAGCGTTTGTTGGGAGGGTGGTACAGAAATTTCTCTCGGAGACCCCCCAGCATTCGCTGGGGGGCCAGCAAACGCTGGGCTACACACTTTTTTTCAAAAATTCATAACTTCCTGCACGACCTCCAATTTGAGTGATTTCAATTCGAGTAGATTTGTAACATCCAGAACTACGACTTAGTTAAGAAGTATTGACATTTGAGGAGTTATGAGATGTGATCATGTGAGAGTTGTAAGTGCTTGTGTATAGGTTCGATTTCTGTCAATGTCAAGAGATTTTGCCATTGGCGATCAATATGACTTTTTATGGATTGTAACATGATTTAAGGGCTTATTAGAACTTAAGTAGAAGTTTGGAGTGACATTTGATTAACTTAAAAGGTTGAGGACCAAAATGGTAAAAATTTGTAAGTGGATTATGGGAGTTTTTACTATTTTTGGTAAGTTTGGTTATCTAGGAGGTGGTGAGTGGAGCCTTTGTACTTAGCCATTTGAAAGAGAGAGAGAGATGTGAGAAGATGAAGAAGAGAGGAAGAGAAAGAGAAGAAGAAATCTTGGATTTAAGGATTGATAAGTTGGTTTTAGTTTAAGGTTTATTGAAATAAGTGTAGATCTTGTCATTATCTTGAAGTAGATGTAAGCTTGAGTGGTTTGAGAAACTTTGTGATTTTGGATGATTTGGAGTTTGAGGTATGTTGAAGATTGAATGGAGATATGATGATTTTAGATGTTGGACTATACTTTGATGATGAGATTGGAGGGTTGTTGTGTATATTTTGGTGAACTTTTGGTATGAACTTGATGAAGAGCATGTGTGGATATTGGGGTTTAGTTGATGATTTGAGTAGGTTTGATGTTGATCTAGACTTTGGTGAGGAGATGAGAGGACTATTATGCATAATTTGGAGACTATGTGTAAAAATATGATTTTAAGGACTTAAGAATAGGTTTTCCTTATTCTTTATGTTTGAGGGATTAATGTTGATTAGAGGATTATTTCTCTTATTTAGTGAATCTCATATTAGAATCTGAGCACCGAGGAACGTAAAGTGAAGAACATAGACCGTTAAAAGCATTTGCGAATTTTGGTTAAGGTAGGGTAATATTATTCCTAACCTTTGTTTTGGCTAACATTATTTGTTATAAACTTATGACTTTGTTTTGATATGATGATTATGTGGCGATTTGATGGATTGTGATTGTGAGTCTTTGATTTATGTGCTTTGATGATTTTGGTTTATGCATGATTTTGGAAATTATGAGTCCTTGGGATTATGAGATTATGGTCTTGGTAATTATAAATTTGTGTATGACATATGTGAGTCAATTTGTGAGATGGCAGACAATGAGGTCTACCCATGACCAACCGAGAATGTTGGCATATGTGCACATATTTTTGGGGATACATTGAATTTGATACGCTTATGATATAGCCGGTGGAGTTTGATTATGAAAGCGCTATAAGATATGGTATCCCAGCATTATGAGAGGGAGTTACACAATCTAGACCTATCTGAAGTCCATCCATGTTTTGGCGTTTGCGATGCCATATTTAGATCGGAACGTGCCTATGTATATGATTATGAATTTTTCTTTGCTTAATTGAATTACATGTAAAGTGCTAAGTGTTAATTTAGAATATTTATCTATGCATGAATTTGTGTCAATGTATGTGGTTGGTTAGTTAATTATAGGTTAGTTTTAATATCCTCTACTAAGTACTTCCAAGTACTTACCCCCTCCTCCACATATGACGAGCTTTGAATCTAGTTTTGACGTCCAAAGATTTGGTTTGTTCAATCGTGACAACCCATCATCTTCTTCCATGCTTTGAGTTCTTCGGATGATATTCCTTGTGTGAATCTTAGTAGAGTCGCTCCATTGTATATTTGTAGTACTTAAGTTTAAACTCTAGACTTTTTTATGGATATTTTGTAATATATTTACACATTTATGTATGAAAGCGCTTCTGTATTTATATAAATTTATTTTGACGCTTCTACATTTCGGTTCTTTATTTGTATGTGGCTAGTTGGACTATGGCTCTTTAGTTTGGAGAGCATGATCTAGTACTGTGTCAGCAACCCAGATTTGGGTTGTGATAGAGTTGGTATCAGAGCCATAGGTTTTCAAAGTTCTAAGTTTGTCAGAGCCTAGGATTCTTGAGTTTGAATTATGTGTTATGCATAATGGAGCATATGATTGTCATGTCTTTGTCTACTTTCATTTGTCAATCCTTAGTATGTCTAATTCTAAATCATTCATATAGGAGGATATGACAAGTACTCCTAGTGATTCTGAAATGACAAGAAGGAACAGTGAGAGCTCCCAAGGACAAAAAGAAGAAGTGGCATCTGAGATTTTGCCACAAGTTGGGGTTGTTGGAGGATATTTCCATTGCCGTTGCTGATGTACTTGTGCATGTGTTAGAAGGACAAGGTAACGACAGTGTAGATCGGGTGATGTTGGCAATAGAGAAATTCATTACTACTCAGCAGGTTCAGATCAAATAAAATGTGTTGACAGCTGTAAAGGACGACTCCTTGAAAGAGTTTCTGAGATTGAGACCGTCGATATTCTCTGGTATGAAGGACAATCCTCAAGTTTTTATCGATGAGATGGAGAAAAAGAAGAAAATCTTGAGATGTGATGGGGTGAGAATAGTGGAGCTTGCCTCATTTTAGTTGGTTAGAGAGGCTGGACTATGGTTCTAGAATGAGGGATCATATGATTGGACATGAGAGGTCTTCAGCAAGGCCTTATTAGATCGATTTCTACTGGAGAGTTTGAAAGATGCTCAAGCTTTCGAGTTTGAGCAATTGGTAAAGAAACTAAGGATGACGGTAGATTAGTACAATTAGAGGTTTAATTATCTGTCATGTTTTATGGAACATTTGATCCCCGATGAGAAAAAGAAGGTGAAGAGGTTTGTTCGTGGCCTTGACAATTCTATATTCAAGGTCATGATGCCTCATAGATTTGAGACTTATGCTACTACTGTGGATTGTGCTCGAATATTGGAGATGTAGGATGGTGATCGTCAGGCAGCTCTGAACCAGTGAAAGATTCTGAGGATTGATAGGCAGCCACAGAGGAGTGTGAACCAAGGGTTCAGGCCACAAAAGAGGTAGTCTGGTGGTCAGTCAACATCATCAAAGGGGCGGAGGACCAGTTAGAAGATTCGGTAAAGAAAATGACTTCCGTAGAGAGCACAACTCCGGGTCAATCCAGCAACTCCAAGATGTGCCTGAGCTGTGGGAAGCAACATCTGGGGAATGTGTGCTATAAGCAGATCAGAGCTTGTTTCAACTATGGCAAAGTGGGCCACCTAGTTCGAGATTGCCCTATATTCAGACAGTGTAGACAAGTGGCGAGCATGCTAGCCTTACAGTCTGTGCAAGCAAATCATTGTCCTCAAGTTCACAGTGAAGCTAGTTCGAGAATTGAGGAGGTGAGATTTGAAGGAAGAGGAAGCAGAGCACAACCTCATGTGTATGCTTTGATGAGGAGAGATGCCAAAGCTAGCAACAATATTGTTGTAGGTACCCTTTCTGTCGGTTTATCTAATGCACGTATTCTCTTTGACTCAAGATCTACACATTCCTTTGTGTTATCCTGATATGTGCAATTTTTGGATATTTTGCATATGTGCTTAGATGAACTTATGATTATTGCTACACCTTTGAGCGGTTATATGAATATTTATGAGGTGGTCAAATCATATGTTATCTTAGTCAGTGGATGTGAGTTGTCGACTAATTTGTACATATTGGATATGGATGATTTTGACTTGATAGTGGGGATGGATATGTTATCCTCTTATTATGCAGTGGTAGACTGCTTTGAGAAGCGAGTCCCTTTCTATCCATTGGAAGAGATGGAGTTTGAGTTTCAAGGTAAGTAAAAGGTGACTGTAGCTAAGTTGATTTTGTTTATGAAAGCTACTCAGTTTTTAGAGAGGGAATGTGTGAGCTACCTAGCTTGGGTGAAAGAGATTAGAAAGGATAAAGTTTCAGTGGATGATATTTTGGTGGTTAGAGAGTATTCGGATGTGTTTTCCAAAGATTTACTGGGATTACCTCATGTGAAGAAAATTAAATTTTGCATTGAGTTAGAGCCCAGTACTGAGCAGATCTCTATACCGCCATATCGTATAACTCCAGCTGAGATGAAGGAGTTGAGAGAGCAATTGCAGGATCTGTTAGATAAGGGCTATGTCTGGCCTAATGTGTCTCCGTGGGGAGCATCAATCTTATTTGTGAAGAAGAAGGACAGAACTTTACGGTTATGCATAGACTACCGAAAGTTGAATAAGATGACCGTTCAGAACCAATATCCACTTTCGAGGATTGATGATCTATTTGATTAACTTTGGGGAGCTAAGTGATTTTCCAAGATTAGCTTGAGATTGTGGTACTACCAGTTGCGGATAAGGGAGTCAGATATTCCAAAGACAACATTCAGAACTCGGTATGGACATTATGAGTTTTTGGTCCTGCCATTTGGTTTGACAAATGCTCTGGCTGCATTCATGGACATGATAAACCAGGCATTCAAACCTTTCTTGGATCAATTTGTGATCATCTTCATTAATGACATTTTAGTGTACTCCGCGAGTCAAGAAGATCATGAGAAGCACCTTAGGCTGATATTGCAAAAGCTACGAGAGAAAGAGCTATATGCTAAGCTCTCAAAGTGTGAGTTTTGGCTGCAGAGTGTAGCATTCCTAGGATATGTAGTGTCCAGTGATGGAGTTTCTGTGGACTTCAAGAAGATAGAGGCTGTGATGAGTTGGCCTACTCCAACAAATGTGACTGAGATTCGTAGCTTCTTAGGTTTAACGAGTTACTATCGACAGTTTGTCAAAGACCTCTACTTTGGCATCACCATTAACCCGGTTAACCTAGAAGAATGCAAAGTATGAGTGGTCAGAGAAGTGTGAAAAAAGTTTTTGAGAGTTAAAGGATCGGTTGATGTATGCACCCATTTAGTCCTACCTTTGGGCTCGGGTAGGTATTCAGTCTATTATGATACATCAAAAGTTGGATTGGGATGTATTCTGATGTAGCACAAGAACGTCATCGCTTATGCTTCTAGACAACTAAAAAAGCATGAGGAGAATTATCCAGTCCAAGATTTGGAATTGGCGGCTGTTATGTTCGCTTTGAAGATTTGAAGGCATTATCTGTATGGTGAGAAATTTGAGATATTTATGGATAATAAGAGCCTCAAGTATATCTTCGAGCAATGAGATTTGAACATGTGGCAAAATGAGATGGATGGAGTTGCTCAAGGATTATGATTGCACTATCAACTATCATCCAGGAAAAACTAATGTGGTAGCCGATGCTTTGAGTCGAAAATCTGTAGTTCAGCTAAGGTTTTTGGCTGAGATACATATAAGACCCGTCTTGCAAGGGCGAGTCGTAGATTTGCAAAAGGAAGATTCAAGAGTGATCGAGATGATAAAGAAAGTTGAACTAGGTGTGTTGCCTAAGTTTTAATTCGATGATGGTATGTTATATTATGGACTCCGAGTGGTTGTTTCGGATGTTGGAGATTTGAGGAAGGAGTTATTGGCTCAAGCACACTAAGCGGTATATAGTATGCATCCGGGGTCTACGAAGATGTATCATAACTTGAGAGGCAATTATTGGTGGAAGGGTATGAAGCGAAACATTGCGACTTTTATCTCTAAATGTCTAACTTGTCAGCAAGTGAAAGCAGAACATCAACAACCTTTGGGATTATTACAACCTTTGGAGATTCCAATATGGAAGTGAAAACGGATTACAATAGATTTGTTAGTGGGACTTCCGACAACCTCTCGAGGTTATGACAGTGTATGGGTCATGGTTGACAGATTGACCAAGTTGGCGCATTTTCTGCCGATCAAGATCACCTACGACATAAGTAGGCTAGCCCAGATATTCATTAACGAGATCGTTCGATTGTATGGCACACCAATTTTGATCATCTCCGATCGCGGAATACATTTCACATCGCAATTCTAGAGAAAGTTGTCGCAATTCTAGAGAAAGTTTCAGGAGGCTATGGGAACTCGATTAGATTTGAGTACGGCCTTTCATCCTCAAAAGGATAGATAGTCTGAACAGGTCATTCAGATTTTGGAGGATATGATGCAAACTTTTACCATTGACTTCGGGGGAAGTTGGGATCAATATTTACATTTGATGGAGTTTGCGTACAATAATAGCTATCGGGCGAGCATTGAGACTCTATATGAAGCTTTGTACGGGAGGAAGTGTAGATCTCTGTTATGTTGGAACAAAGTTGGTGAGAAGCAACTTTTGAGGAATGATTTAGTACAAGAGGCTAATGAGAAGATTCAATTGATCTGACAAAGATTAGAGTCAGCTCAAAGTCGGCAAAAGTCCTATGTGGACAAGAGGACATCGAGTTTGAAGTGGGTTGACAAGTTTTTCTCAAGGTGTCGCCCATAAAGGGGACAATGAGATTCGGAAGAAGAGGAAAGCTAAGTCTTCGATATGTTGGTCCATTCGAGATTCTGGAAAGAGTCGGACCAGTTGCTTATCAGTTGGGTTTGCCACTATCTATGTTGCATGTTCATCCAGTTTTTTACATCTCCATGCTTAGGCGGTATTTGCATGATCCTACGTATGTGTTGGAACCGCAAGTAGTGGAGATTAGTAGTGATATGACGTATCAAGAGAATCTGGTAAGGATTTTAGATCGTGAGATCAAGAAGCTTCGAAATAAAGAACTTTCGATGGTCAAGATCAAGTGGGCAAATCGCTCATTGGCCAAAGTGACTTGGGAAATGGAGGAGACTATGAAGGCCAAGTTTCCTCATCTTTTTGAATAACAAGTAAGTCAATCCTTCGTTAAGCAAATTTAGAGACCGAAATTTATAAAAAGGAGAGACTGTTACGACCCTCACTAGTTTTGCCTTTATCGTGACTATTCGGTTCGACCTTTGGTTATTTTGTTTTGATCGGTGTCATAACCATTATGTTGAATTCGTCGACCTTTGGGGGAATAGGTGTAACGTTTTCGAGTGAACTCCAATCTGGATAATTCCAAGTTGTGTAGGTTTGCAACACGTTAGTCTACGACTTTCTTATTTTGAGTTTTGTGATTTGAGCCTTGTGTTTTTGAGTTTTGGGTGAATTTCGATTGGTTTAGGAATGGTAGGCTTAGTTTGTTGACTTTCGATAGAAAAATCATAACATTCGTATACGAAGTCCAAATCGAGCGATTGCAAAACAAGAAGATCCGTAAAACATGGAGCTACGACTTTGGTGTTGTGAGGTTTGCGAAATTCAGATTTTTTCCCTAGCGTTCACTGGGAGGGGGTACAGAAATTTCTCACGAAGACCCCCCAGTGTTCGCTGGGGGGCCAGCAAATGCTGGGGTGTGCACTTTTTTCAAAAATTCATAATTTCTTTGTACAATCTCCAATTTGAGTGATTTTAATTTGAATAGGTTTGTAACATCCAAAACTACGACTTGGTTAAGAAGTTTTTTCAGATGTGATCATGTGAGAGTTGTGAGTGCTCGTGTATAGGTTTAATTTTCATCGATGTCGGGAGATTTTGACATTGGCAATCAATGTGACTTTTTATGGATTGTAACATGATTTAAGGGCTTATAAGAACTTAAGTAGAAGTTTGGAGTGACATTTGAATGACTTGAAAGGTTGAGGACAAAAATGGTAAAAACTTGCAAGTGGATTATGGGAGTTTTTACTATTTTTGGTAAGTTTGGTTTAAAATATCTAGGAGGTGGTGAGTGGAGCCTTTGTACTTAGCCATTTGAAAGAGAGAGAGAGAGAGAGATATGTGAGAAGATGAAGAAGAGAGGAAGAGAAATAGAAGAAGAAATCTTGGATTTAAGGATTGATAAGTTGGTTTTAGTTTAAGGTTTATTGAAATAAGTGTAGATCTTGTCATTATCTTGAAGTGGATGTAAGCTTGAGTGGTTTGAGAAACTTTGTAATTTTTGGATGATTTGGAGTTTGAGGTATGTTGAAGATTGAATGGAGATCTGATGATTTTAGATGTTGGACTATACTTTGATGATGAGATTGGAGGGTTATTGTGTATATTTTGGTGAACTTTTGGTATGAACTTGATGAAGAGCATGTGTGGATATTGGGGTTTAGTTGATGATTTGAGTAGGTTTGATGTTGATCTAGACTTTGGTGAGGAGATGAGAGGACTATTATGCATAATTTGGAGACTTTGTGTAGAAATGTGATTTTAAGGACTTAAGAGTAGGTTTTTCTTATTCTTTGTGTTTGAGGAATTTATGTTGATTAGAGGATTATTTTTCTTGTTTAGTGAATCGCATATTGGAATCCGAGCACCGAGGAACATAAAGCAAAGAACGGAGACCTTTAGGAGCATTTGCAAAATTTGGTTAAGGTATGGTGATATTATCCCTAACCTCTATTTTGGCTAACATTGTTTGTTATAAACTTGTGACTTTGTTTTGATATGATGATTATGTGGTGATTTGATGGATTGTGATTGTGAGTCTTTGATTTGTATGATTTGATGATTTTGGTTTATGCATGGTTTTGGAAATTATGAGTCCTTGGGATTATGAGATTATGGTTTTGATAATTATGAATTTGTGTATGATATATGTAAGTCAATTTGTGAGATGGCGGACGATGATGTCTACTTGTGATCAAGCGGAGATGTTGGCACATGTGCATATATTTTTGGGGATACATTAGATTTGATACGATTATGATATGGCCGGCGGAGTTTGACTATGAAAGCACTATAAGATATGGTATCCTAGTGTTGTGAGAGGGAGTGATACAATCTAGACCTATCCGAAGTCCATCCATGTTTTGGAATTTGCGATGCCATATTCGGATCGGAACGTGCCTATGTATATGATTATGAATTTGTCTTTGTTTAATTGAATTACATGTGAAGTGCTAAGTGTTAATTTGGAACATTTGTCTATTCATGAATTTGTGTCAATGCATGTGGTTGGTTAGTTAATTATAGGTTAGTTTCAATATCCTCTACTAAGTACTTCCAAGTACTTACCCCCTCCTCCACAGCTGACGAGCTTTGAATCTAGTTTTGACGTCCAAAGATTTGGTTTGTTCAATCATAAGAACCCATCGTCTTCTTTCGGGTTTTGAAGTCTTCGGATGGTATTCCTTTTATGAATCTTAGTAGAGTCACTCCATTGTAAATTTGTAGTACTTAAGTTTGAACTCTAGACTTTTGTATGGATATTTTGTAATATATTTACATATTTATATATGAAAGCCTTCTGTATTTATATAAGTTTATTTCGATGCTTCCGCATTTCGGTTCTTTGTTTGTATGAGGCTACTTGGACCATGGCTCTTCGGTTTGAAGAGTGTGATCCAGCGCCATGTCAGTGACCCGAATTTGGGTCGTGACAAGAAGTTGCACAAGTATATATTTGACATGTTTTGGTAAGTGGTATATTATCGGTGGATGTTGCTTAGCCCATCACATGTCCATTGTCTCGCAGTCATATTTATAATTGTCTCAGTTTCATAAATGCAAATTCAAGTCTTTCTATCTACTATAAATTTTTAGCACACAAAAAAAGCTAATCATGACTTTAATTTCTTCATTTGTTTCTCTCTAGTCAAGCTAAACGCGCACCAAAATTGAATAAGAAAATGTGCACCTAATTTGAAATTAAATACTTTATTCATAACGCATAAAAACACTCTTGTGCACTCGAACCTTGATAGTGCAGATTATTTCAATGTAAAGTTAATAGAAAACCATACTAATTAAGTTGTTAAAATAATGAGCTTAGTGCATAACTTTTTCATTGTTCATATGTCTCTTTTCGCTCTCTTAATTTAGGTACCTAGGATCCGAAAAATAAAATTAAATTGGTTAATTTTTTTCTCGCTTACAAGCATCCTCTATAATTTTGGCTTACTGCTAGGATAAGCATTGGATGGAGCACAGGGATAGCAAAAAATCCATGTGAGTCAGATCCTTACCCTTCCGAGTGGGTCTTAGGATCCACAGGTCATGGGTAGGGTATGGATTTGTGTATATTAATTTTAATAAGGTTTGGGTCTGGATTGTGTCGATATAAACTCAGACTCATACCTTACCCATAGACCCATTAGTTAGGCCCTACCCATATATCTATTATGTAGATCCTACTTAAATTCTAATTACTTTATTATAAAAATAATTTTAACACATATATAAGTTAACTAAAAAAAATTCTAATGTTAATTAGACAAAACTAATGAATAATCAAAAAAATCATAATGCTTAACCAAAAATATAATTTGATAATGATATATTTTATCAAATTTGTGATTTAAAATAATGTGCTTAAATTTAATATCTTATTTTACTCAACCGATTCATTAGAATGTGCAAATAGTGTGAAATATGCTTCGGTTATTTATGATATCGATAATAAAATTTTAGGTATATATAATTCTAATTTTTTTTATTAAAATATCAAATTTTAAATTGTTAAAATAATGAGCTTAGTGCAGAACTTTTTCATTTCCATATCTCTCTTTTCCCTCTCTTAATTTAGGTACCTAGGATTCAAAAAATAAAATAAAATTGGTCAATTTTTTCTAGCATACAAGCATCCTCTATAATTTTGGCTTACTCCTAGGATTATGGAAAATCGAAGCATTGGATGGAGCAGAACAGGCATATTCGTTTTGGAGTGTAGACATTGGATGGAGCAGAATAGGCATATTCGTTTTGGAGTGTAGACGTGGAATTTTCTATATACTTCAATGGAGGTTAATAATAAAATGTGATACTAAAAAACCTCATCCCACACATTTTAAAGAAGAAACATGTTATACCACTCATCTCATACGCATCATATATTTTTATAAGGCGAACTTTAACTGTTTTGACATTAATGAAAAAATAGAAAAGTGACTCGGTCGTATTCACATTGTTGTTGTAATTCACTTGGGGAAATGTTAACGTTTTCTCTTCAATGGTCAATCCATAACGATCCAATACATTCTCGCCCGTCGGATGTATAAACAGGATCCAATATTTTTATTAAAAGCCAGACTGAACAAGAGAACGAAGAAAAACAATGCTACAATAATTATAAATCACCATTCCTCAAACATAATTTCTCTTCTTTTATGTTATTTTGTTAGGTACCATTGTGTGTTCTATACGAGGAGGTGAGATGAGTTCCTCCTGGTTGTTATTTTTCGTTTTTCTTTTTTACTTTATGCCTCACTTTTTTTAGGAATAATAATAATAATAAGGAGACTCTTTTTTGTCCAATTGCCAGGGTGGCGATGGTGAAACCAAACTTGGATGTTGGATACGTAGATACGATGTTAATACGCATGTATTGAGTTTGATACTTCAAAATTGAATTTATCGTATAATCTGATTCTAAATTATACTAGTTAGTCAATAATTATTGGAAGTGGGGATGGTATAGGAAGAACATTCCTCTTCTCAATGAAGTAGTGATTTTTTGGCACCATGGACAGTGCATAAATTGTGATAAAAAAAACAAGAGACCAACATTTCTACGAAACAGATAAAAGTAATTTCACAAAAAAATCGATTGTCTTGTTTCAATAAATGGAGCTCCAAAATCAATTAACAAGAATTTTGTATCTCCTTAACCAAACCTGCTATTTATATGCATTTTTTGACAACGGCTTGGCTCGGCTACCTGGTTCTATAATTCAATCGGCTTACCTCCTCCTTTCTTTACTTCAATTGGCTCGGCTTCCCCGAGACGCCATAATGGCTCAATAAACTAATTTTATTTTATTTTGGATTTAATTGAAATGCTAAAAAATTCCAGAGAAAAACAAAAAAAAAGTGTATAATGTGTATAAAGATATTTTAACGTAGGTACTATCTATGTCTTACCAAAATTAATACAAGATAATTTGTTTTATTATTTTGTCCGAAAAAGCAATGAAATCGTATGCATTTTTTGGCAGGCCACTGAAGATAAAAAAATAAATTAATAACGATATTATGGAGTAGCTCAATTTGTTACCTACTCTCCTCGTAAATTATGTTTTGATTTACAAATCCGGGTTTTTGGGTTTACACGGTCCAATTTTTTTATAATCACAACAATTTATACATCATAACAAATTAAACTCCACAAATTACACTACAATCCCAAGTCGGAGGCCAATTTTCCTAATCATTTAATACAACAAAATAATTTTCATCTCTAAACAGGTTCAAATAGATTTTAATAATCTCCACTTTTTTTCATAACCAAATAATAGTGTATATAACAAAACATAATTAAATTGAAAGAGATTACCAAATTGAAGTTGCTGAAGATATCCGTTTCACCGGATGCTCGACCACAATTTTTTTCACCATTATACTTACAAAGGAGTAGGTAAGCCGATTGAAATATAGCAAAATAATCGACATTTTTAGCCACTATTTTTTTCTCTAGAATTTTTTAGCATTTAAATTAAATGCAAAATAAAATTAAATTAGTTACCGAGCCATTATGGCATCTTCGGGAAGTCGAGCTAATTGAAGTATAGAAAGGAAGAGGTAAGCCGATTGAAGTAGAGACAAGAAGCCGATGTCCAAAAATGTATATAAAATAGCAAGTTTGGTTTAGGAGGTACAAGACCGCACTTTTTTGTGAGTAATCGGTACAAGAACGCAGAAAAGAATGCGGTTTTGGGTAGGCCAAAACCACAATTTTTTCTTTGCGATTTTGTACCAATCCTAGACAAGAAAATCATTTTTCGATAACCCCATTTTCGTCAATCATTATCAATTTAACCCCTATGCGGAAAAATTGCGAGGGAAGTGGAGGAAATTTGTCATAGCTGATGAAGCGAACCAATAAGAACTTAACACTTGTCTGTAACGGCCAATAACATTGTATCGTATGTTTGTGCTCATGTGGCTGTTTGTAATTTGACGATTATACGAGTTTGTGGTATCTTTGGAAATTTTAAAGTACAAGGAGGGTAGCTCTCTTGGGCTCATTGTTGGGCCAGTTAGGCTGGGCTGTACGATTATACAGGTTGGATCAACTATTAACATCTCGAAATTCTATAATCTCATATACAATTAGTTTAAAAGGGCACATTATTCAAAGCTTGTCATAATTGTGAAGAAAAAACATGACTGCTCAGCGACAATAGCTTGCCGACTAAGTAAGCTTATGTCGTGACAAATAATTTTGACAATGAGAGGGAAATAAGCCATGTTTAACCTTTTTTAAGATTTAATATTAATTTATAAACTGATTAATTATTTAATAGAGTCAATTTTCAATTTTGATAAAAATATATATTAAAAAATAAACTAAATAATCGACAACAACAATAATTGGCCCCACACCCCACCATATCCGCCACTCCTGGTTATGCTGATGTTTTATAATCATTTATGTTGAGCTAGCTAGCAATCTTCTTCATTAATAAAAACAGGTCATAAATTAATTCCTTCTTCTCGAAATATAATATAATGCAATTTATGAACATTATCATTTGATAAATTGTAGTATGCGTCTTAGATGTACTGGAATATTCTTCAGATGAGCAATAAAAATACCCATTTAACAAAAACACGTAGTACATGTATGTTTCTAATTTTATTTGAATTTTATTTATTTTATTCGTGGAATTAAACGTAGTTATGCTATAGATATAGATAATCGTATTTTCCCACTTTCTATGAACCATATTCCTATAACCAGACTAATAGGGTATTGTAACGATCTAATCGGTTGGGTGGTTAAAAAGCAGGTGATGTGTGAAATGCGCTATGAATGCAACCTAGGCGATCAAGATGTAAAATATCATAATTTGAGTGCATATGAGTTTCACAATAAAAATATATTTGTTAGAGTTGACCTTTCAGCTCTGTCAAATTTTCATATATCTTATATTGTTAGATTTAAATAGTTTTTAGAAGAACTGCCAACTTTTTTAAATGAAATTATAATTTACACATTGTTATTGTTACAAACAGTCATCCAATGGCTCTCTTTTTAATAAAACTAAGAAATGACTATTAAAATTAACCATTACACGTGAATAACAAAACAATAAGAAATCAATTAAAGGTGCTGGTTGAAAATTCTGTTGAAAATAATAGTAAATCATGGTGTAACATGCATATAAATAAAAATTGTACATAATATAAAAGTGGGGAAAGAATATTCTTACGACACGGTTTGCATAACCATATAAATGTCACCTTCCCGTACTTCATATTTCTCGACAGTAGTTCTTCTTCTTTGATATCACGGACTTCGAATTTAATCCTGAACGAGGCCACGGTTTAACTGTGTACCCTTAAACTCTTATTACCCGCCTTATAGCTTCAGGACTTCGTGGGTAAGAGAGTTCCCAAGGTACAACGCCCACTCACGTGAACAATAAGAAGCACTATTGAACACCTTTCGAACCTTTAATGGTCTAGAACTCCAACACAAATGAGAAATGCTATAATCTAGAGAGAGAGGTGAAGTGCTCAAGGAAGAGTGTGAGCTAAGAGGTGTATTTAGAATAGAGGAGGAGAGCTCCTTTTATAGGGAGCCTTGGCCTCCAACATTCAACTCCACAATAACTACGGTCATTATGCCCATTAACAAGGTGAGTAACTAGGTGGTTACAAGATCATAAAATCCCATATTAACTTGGTGGTTACTCTCATTTATTTGGCCAGAAATTAAACTCAAATGCCAACCATGAGAAGAAGGTTCTAAAGCTTGGGCTTATCTCGGAGGAAGCTCAAAAGATTTGGATTGCAAATTGCTTCAACAGATCCGGCCCAACTCTAAAAGATTAGAGCTTGGACATGGAATAATTCTCACATACCAAAATCTTGCAACTGGTCAAATTTTCATTCATAACAAGAATTAGTTTCTTGCAAGTGTTTTCTATCACTACAAAACTTAGTCAACGAGTTTTGCAACGATCTCACAAACACCCAAAACCATTAGGTGTGATCTCATAATACAAGCACTTGTATTTGACCATCTCTTCTTTGGTTATAAACCAATTCTCCAACAAATTCTTCATCGACTGACTACATGGTCCCTCGCCTATAATAGAAAAGAAGATAAGAAATTATAGCTGCCATACAATATGATACTTAAAAATGATTGTAGGAGCAGCTGTCATAATATGATGAATTAACCAAGAAAGTAGAAAGGATCAAGATAGGGAAAAGAAGAGAGTAGATTGGGAAGGAAGAAGACGGTTACTAATGATATGATCCTCGGCAAAAGATTCATAACAGACCGAACTACTCTTCGATGGAAAGACTACAACCCACGAATCTGAGATTTGCAAGAACCTTGGACGAACCATAACCCAAGCAAATAAACAATTCGAGAACCTTAGTCTAAGGTCGAATTAGGCCACAAATAAGGATGGAAGACTTGTTTGATAAGTGAAGATTTTGTTCTAGCTAAGCCTATGCACCAGCCTAAGCAAGAACACATAATGAGTATCAAACTCACAAATTAGCTAATTCTAAAGTTATCACCAAGTTGAATTATATTTTATTGCATAAGATCCCTTTATATAGGCTCCAAAAGTCTCAAATATTACTAAACAAACTAATTCCTAAAAAGGAGCTAAGCAATCTGACCAAAAATCTAAAGTCCTAAACAAGGAGATCCTGACCAAATTAAAACAACTAAACAAGAAACAATATAAACATATAATATCTAGTAGATATATAGTAGATGCACGTCCTAAACAAGCCAAAGGTTGTTGGAATATAATTTTCTAATCAGAACAATTGGCTTTACTAAATAGCTGAAGTAGAATTTGAATGAGCCCATGCTTCCAAAATAGGTTGATGCACGTCCAAAGTAAGTTCATGCATGTCCAAAATAGGTTGATACACATCTAAAATAGAAGATCTTCATACATGCATGCTTTTAGAATAATACCTGCCTTTTAAGCTTCCAAAATAGCTCATAAAACGTGCATGGGCTTAGAATTGGGATTTCTGTACGTCCTTGGTCATGCACACATTGGATTGAGCCCAAACTTCTTGCATTAAATTTAGCTTGAAACATCTGGCCCATCAGATTCATATCATTACCCTCCTCTTGAAAGAGATTTATCCTCAAATCCTTGCATACGTCATGCATTCTCGGATGAATCATATTGCTATAACAAGGATTAATCTTTGAACTATGTGGCTGCACTGATATCTTCCACTCTAACTGAATAAATACTTTGAGCATAAAAAATATGACGTCATCTCCAACATGAAACCCAAGAACCTACTTGTTTTTACAAGCTTTTCATTGAATTTTAAACTATTCCACAAGTTGAGCAATGTTGAGCCTAACATAATCATACTTATCAACTCCTAAGAAGTCAATATGATCAACATGTTCAATAATAAAATCTGGAGACATGTAAGATATAGGCTGAACCTCTTCCTTATCATTAGCAATAATGAGTTCTTTATGTTCACCAATAATAGTAATTAAACGCCTCTTCATGTGATCAAATTCTATAATTTTTGATTTGTCGAACAAATCTCTCAAGCAAAGAAGTGACATGTCATGCTCATGAAAACACTCTCCATCAAATAAATCAATGGAAAATTCACCAAACTCCTTCTCTATCAAAACATCTTCAACAATCTGGTCAGAATAACATACCTTCTCCTTAGTTTTGCACGTAGCTTGAAAGATGTTCTTATGTCGTGCTTCACTAACTTTCTTTAAATGCAAGTCAATTTCTCTAACCAAATCAGCTTTAAATTCCTCCTAATGGTCATCTCCTCTTTGCCTTGCCTCTATAGGTTTGTGATCAATCCTCAGCCTTCTAAGACTCCTTATAGAGCCTATGTCTTCATCTTGATTAGATTCATCACCCCTCGGTCCTCTAATAGGTGCTCTACTCCTTTGTGCATAAAGTTTGCCTCTTGGTTATTATCTTATACGATAGTTCTCTATGGCATCCATGCTTCAGTATAATGGCTCAATCTCTACTCGTAACATGTATTGGAACTTTTCTATCAAGGCCTCTATAAACACCTTAAAATCAACTTTCTCTGAAGTTTGGTCTTTCTAAAACATGTTTTTTTCTGTTTATTTCTCCTTTTTTTGTTTTTCTTTTTTTTGTGGAACTAAAAGAACAAACTACAAATTGAATACAATGGAATAAAAATAAAAATTAAAGATAGATAGTAGCAAGTTGTAGCTCTAATACCAAATGATATGATCCTCGGCAGGAGAATCACAACGGACCGTGCTACTCTTGGATAGAAAGACCGCAATCCATGAATCTGAGCTTTGCAAGAACCTTGGACGAACTGCAACCTCAGCAAATGAACAATTTGAGAGCCTTAGTCTAAGGTTGAATCACGCCATAAACAAGGATGGGAGACTTGTTTGATAAGTGAAGGTTTTATTCTAGTTAAGCCTACGCACCAGCCTAAGTAAGAACACACAATGAGTATCAAACTCATAAATTAGCCAATGCTAAAGTTATCACCAAGTTGAATTACATTTTATTGCATAGGATCCCTTTATATAGGCTCCAAAAGTCTCAAATATTCCTAAACAAACTAACTCCTAAAAAGGAGCTAAGCAATCTGACCAAAAATCTAAAGGGAAAAGTACACATAAGTACCCTGTGGTTTACCCGTTTCCAAAAACAGACCGTGTGGTTTTAAAGTTCCAAATTCAGTACCTGGAGTTGCAATTCGGGGACAATTTTAGTCCCGGGCAGCATTTTAGGCTGACCGGCCACCTGTCCATGCCACGTCAGCGCCACACCACCGACATGTCATTTTCTTTTTTAAGGGAATTATATTGGCAAATTTTAATTCAGTCCCATTCCTAATTAGAAACCCTAATTCGAAAGAAAAAGGAAATTTCCAACCGGAGACGATGGGAACGGCCGGGGCGACACGTTCATAGTCTACACCAGTGATTCCAACGCCGGCGACGAGAGGTTGACGAGCTACGGGAAGCATGGTAACGGAGAGCCCAACGTGTTCGCTAGCTACAGCAAGGGCTCGAACGTCATTGGCTCTAATTTCACCAACGCTGGCACAGAGACGTTTACTTCCTACCGGGAGCAGTCCAACGTCGGAGATGACTCTAGGCCCTGTGCCAAGCCAAATCAAATTTAATAAAACAAATTTGCCAAGCGGTACTAGATTTTCGGGCTCAGGGACGTACTGGTCGCCCACTTCCGTTCCCTCCACACTGACGTCCAGGACCTCGACACCTCCTCTTACTACTACATCGCCATCAATGTTGGCCGCCTCGTCTCTACCCCCTCGGGAGACGTCGAGAGCAGCCCACCTCCGGAGCTCGATGTGAAGAACACTATTGCCGATTTTCTTCCATCCGGTCCACTCGTCCTCGCCGTGTAAAGCACCATATCCGTGGGGAGCAAGCTGCGGTGTATGAAGTGAAGAGACGCCTTGGTGGTAGAGATTTCCGAACTTCATCGCTGCCACGCTTCTGCTCGCACTTCCTCTTTCTCTTGAGCTCTAGGAGAGGCGAAGTTTGGGCCGGAGGAAAGGCGAATTTGCGGCGGCGGTAGTTTAATAAAATATTCGGCAATTAATAAAATAAATAATTAAGGGGCGGAGGAGAGCCGTGAGCAGTTTGAAGACGTCTTGTTGGCGATAGGAATTTAATTATGTTTTCAAATAATTAGAGTTAAGGATTAAAAAATTTTTGTTTTGATTGAACAATTATAATTCAAAAATAGGACTGAAATTATAATTTGCCAATCCAAATCACCCGGGCAAGGTAAGAAAGAGAAACTGACGTGTCAGTGGCGTGGCGCTGATGTGGCGTGGACAGGTGGCCGGTCAGCCTAAAATGCTGCCCGAGATCGAAATTGTCCCCGAATTACAACTACAGGTACTGAATTTGGAACTTTAAAACCACACGGTCTATTTTTGGAAACGCGTAAACTACAGGGTACTTATGTGTACTTTCCCCAAATCTAAATTCCTAAACACGGAAATTCTGGCCAAATTAAAACAACTAAACAAGAAATAATTTAAACATATAATATCTAGTAAATATATAGTAAATACACATCCTAAACAAGCTAAAGGTTGCTAGAATATAATTTTTTATCAGAATAATTGGCTTTACTAAATAGCTAAAGTAGAATCTGAATGAATTCATGCTTCCAAAATAGGTTGATGCACGTCCAAAGTAGGTTGATGCACGTCCAAAATAGGTTGATACACATCTAAAATAGAAGATATTCATACGTGCATGCTTTTAGAATAATACGTGCCTTATAAGCTTCTAAAATAGCTCATTAAATGTGCATGGGCATAGAATTAGACATTTTGGACGTCCTTGGTCTTGCATACATTGGATTGAGCCCAAACTTCTTGCATTAAATTTAGCTTGGAACATCTAGCCCATCAGATACATATCACTAACTGCTGAGAACTCGGTACAACTATTCGAAAATGATCTATCCTTTAACTCTCTTTCTATTTACATATTTTTATAACATAGTAATTAAACTATAATTGTCCAAGAACTATAGGACTAGAGAGTAATTATCCTCAACTTCTTGCGTGAACCTTCCTAACAACCTTTTAACTTCTATGCAGTAACCAAATTATCCTTGAAGTCATTATATCTCAACCCTTCCAATATTAACCTTGACCTCAAGTGTGATAATGACAACTGTGGGAAGCGAGCACGTAAGCTCAATTCCTCCTCGCAAGTGGCATCCTCCTTTGTAAGATTGCTCCAAAGCACCAAGAATTGAATTATCATCCATGTACCTTACTAAACTTCCCATCGTTCTAAGATTTGGTTGTTGCACCTGCTCTTTGCCTTCTGCAGACAGCTCTAGCAAAGTTGACGTGGTTTGCTCTCTCCGTGGAAGTATTTTCTTCAAGAGTGACGCATGAAATATATGATGAATGTTACAACCTTATAACCTTTTGAGTTTAATATAATAGAGGAAGAATCATGTTATTTAATCAAAAATATTCGAATTTAAATTATTATGATCTTTTGAGTTTAAGTTTTGAGAATAAATAAGACATAAAGATATTATTAATAGAGTTTGGTAGCACGAGAAGTTAAAATCATCTTGAAGATTTAACCACCTCCCAAGGTTTTGAGCGTGAAAATTATCTCGCCCGGTTCTTCAGTTACTGCCACCTTCAAAATTTCACCAGAACTGTCGAGAGTTAGTGTAAGTAGTGAAATATTTGAATTCCGGACTCATATTAAAATCTTTCGGGTGAAAAAATACTATCAAAAAACATGTTATCACATAAGATACGATAATGCTTTTTCATAAGAAAAATGAAACATAAGGGCCAACTCATAATAAATAGGAGAAAAGCGTTGTTTGATGCACGATATATAACAAAAGGATAGCCAAATTATTTATTACATTATGGAACATTCTTCTCATTCTCAAGGAGGAGAGGTAGCACTTATACTTCTTCCGAGCAATCGGAGAGATCAGCTCAAACAAGGAATAGGATATTAAGAGGAATCAAAGGGAGATTTGTACATAATCAGGCCATGTGTAGTGACACTTCTTTGTTGGAGAGATCATAATAGAGATTATGAAAATTAATAGTTTGTATACATATACTTGGTAAGATGTATTTTACCACCAAAAAAATGTATTTTGCCAATTACTTTTACCATATTTGTAAATCTCATTTTAAAATTGGATTTTGGATCTTTTTATATGTCTCTAATCAGACCAGTGCTTAGAAGTTGCATAAGTACATATTTGACATGTTTTGGTAAGTGGTATATTGTCGGTGGATGTTGCTTAGCCCATCACCTGTCCCTCATCTCGCAGTCATATTGATGATTGTCTCAGTTTCATAAACGAAAATGCAAGTCTTTCTATCTACTATAAATTTTTACCACACATAAAAAGCTAATCATGAATTTTAATTTCTTCATTCGTATCTCTCTAGTCAAGATAAAAGCGCAACAAGTTGGTAAGAAAATATACACTTAATTTGAAATTAAGTACGTTATTCATAACGCGTAAAAAAAGCACTCTTGTGCACACGAACCTTGATGGTGCAGATTATTTCAATGTAAAATCAATAGAAAACTAAATTAATTAAGTTGTTAAAATAATGAGATAGTGCACAACTTTTCCGTTGTTCATCTCTCTCTTTTCCCTCTCTTTATTTAGGTACCTAGGATTCGAAAAATAAAATTGAATTGGTTAATTTTTTTTTCTGGCATGCAAGCATCCTCTATAATTTTGGCTTACTGCTAGAATTATGGAAAATCGAAGGCATTGAATGGAGCAGAACCGACATATTCTTTTTGGAGTGTAGACATGGGATTTTCTATATACTTCAATGGATCTTAATAATAAATTTTGATACTAAAAAACCTCAGCTCACACATTTTAAAGAAGAAACATGTTATACCACTCAACTCATAGGCATCATATATTTTTATAAGACGAACTTTAGAGTAACTGTCTTGACATTAATGAAAATATAGAAAAGTGACTGTGTCGTATTCACATTGTTGTTGTAATTCACTTGGGAAAATGTTAACGTTTTCCTTCAATGTTCAACCCATAACTAACATCTAAATCTAACATAGCAACAGCTAGATGCTCGCAACACACGCCTAATATCTGAAAAGCGAGAAGCTCGAACAACTTGTTCTTTCCTTCAAAGAATCACAGAGAAGAGAAGGGCAACCTTGACAATACAATGCTCATCCTTCGGAAGTATAAAGAGGATCCAATATTTTTATTAAAAGCCAGATCGAACAAATGACGGAGGAAAAAAAACGCTAGAATAATTATAAATCATCATTCCTCAAATAGAGTTTCTCCTTTTTTGATATTTTGTTAGGTACCAGTGTGTGTTCTATACGGGGAGGTCAGACGCGTTCCTCCTGATTGTTATTTTCCGTTTTTCTTTTTTACTTTATGCCTCACTTTTTTTAGGAATAATAATAATATTAATAATAATAATAATAATAATAATAATAATAATAATGAGACTTTTTTTGTTCGATTTCCAGGGTGGCGATGGTGAAACCAAACATGGATGTTGGATACACATATACGATGTTAATACGCATATATTGAGTTTGATATTTCAAAATTGAATTTATCTTATAATTTGATTCTAAATTATATTAGTTAGATCAATAATTATTGGAAGTGGGGATGGTATAGGAAGAACATTCCTCTTCTCAATGAAGTAGTGATTTTTGGGCACCATGGACAGTGCATAAATTGCGTTAAAAAAAATAAGAGACCAACATTTGTACGAATCAGATAAAAGTCATTTCAGAAGAATTAATAGGATTTTTCCCTCCTTAACTAAACCTACTATTTTATATGCGTTTTCATATAGTTTGTCAAAACCTCTCATTTGCTGAATATGTGGAATGCCCTCAAAGATGTCGAATAGGTTGCACAAAGATGTGAGTTCATGATCTGTCATCTGGACACTATTTACGGTTGCCTAGGTTCGAGATATTTGTTTTGCTGAAATGGACGATATCAAGTGACTCCACGCCGTTCGAACATGTTCAAAAGTGCATGTATGAAGATCTCTTGGCCTACATTTCGAGGACAAATTTTTCTAATTGTTATTAATTATCTATAGTTTTATTGTTAGTTTTAGATTATTATTAGTAGTTTGATTTATATTAGAATTCTATCTCGCAGGTTATTTTAGTTTTTATAAATATGACATCTAGGATATTGTTTTATTTGATTGAATTTGATTAATTAAATTTCATGATTTTTCTTATTTTGTCTTCGTTTTTGGTATCTTGTTAGATCCGATCAACACTTTTATCATTTTTTCGGGTATTTTAGGAATCAACGGTTAACAATTATCTACCAACGAGTTTCCATTGCATCAATTGACCATTTTAAAATAAATTATGTAAATAGAAGAAACCATCATCTTTGTAAGAACACTATATATGATAACGGATAATTTAAAAAAAAAAAAGAGGTCCAGTCCAGAAACGGTGTCAAGTTTTCCAATAGCTGACAAGTCCGAAATCGAGGTTAGAATTTAACCAAAACAGTTGGAACCCCAAGTTTCGGAATTGATTTGAATGCACGCAGTATTTTAGCTGGAGCGAGCGAGCGAGAAGAGAGAAGTGAAATTGCATTTCAAGATGTTTTAATAAACGACATAAACAAAAGATTACAATATTGTAAATGAAGGGTTGTGTTTCCAAAAACATGCGAAGGAAAGCAAAATCATCCTTCTCTCTTAGCTTCTAACAGAAAAGTTACAGTATGTCTCAGTTATCGACCACCTAAGCCTACTCATCTCCTGACCCCCCCTCTGATAAATAGCAGGTGCATGATTGCAAACTGCTGTTTAGAGTTCATCATGAGAGTCATCATCGTCTTCGGATGATTCAGCGCCACCGGGAGCTCCACCGGACCTCTGGTACACGGCTGTGATGATCGGGTTGCAAACGGCTTCTACCTCCTTGAGCTTCTCGTCGTAGTCCTCTTTCTCGGCTGTCTGGTTGTCATCCAGCCACTCGAGGGCCTCCTTGACAGCGGTTTCGATCTTCTCCTTCTCGTCAGATTCGAGCTTGTCTGCAAGCTTGTCCTTGTCATTAATTTGGTTCTTCATGTTGTAGATGTAGGTCTCAAGGCTGTTGCGAGCATCAATCCTCTCCTTCACTTTCTTGTCCTCCTCGGCAAACTCCTCAGCCTCACGGACCATCCGCTCGATTTCCTCCTGGCTCAGACGACCCTTGTCATTTGTGATGGTGATCTTTTCTGCTTTTCCAGTGCCCTTGTCTTCAGCCTTGACATTGAGAATACCGTTGGCGTCGACTTCAAAAGTGACCTCAATTTGAGGAGTGCCCCTGTTAATTACAAGGATAAGACCATAAGAACACCGAGCAGAAGGATCAACACCTAACACAGGAAATCAGGGAAATGGGAAATATGACCAACCTTGGAGCCGGTGGAATACCAGTCAGATCGAACTTCCCGAGTTGCCTACAGTCTTTTGTTAGACTCCTTTCACCCTCAAAGACCTGGCCAAACATATCACCGGCGAATTAGTTCACAGCTAGTTTCTCGTAGCATTCCACCAGACGCAAAGGAACTCGATAACAACCATATACCTGAATCGAAACAGTTGTCTGCTGGTCCTGGTAAGTAGTGAAAACTTGGGACTTCTTGGTTGGGATAACAGTGTTCCTTGGAATCAACTTGGTCATCACCCCGCCAACGGTCTCAATACCAAGGGTAAGGGGAGCCACATCCAACAGAAGGATATCTGAGTACAAATGAACCCGGATGTCACCACCAGTTCCAGAAAATTTCCACAGCTCCATAACAGCAATATCAGTATTTGTAACACAAGAAAGAACAGTGTATACCTTTGGTTTCATCGCCTCCCTCTCCACTCAAGATACCTCCCTGAACAGCGGCACCATAAGCAACAGCCTCATCTGGGTTCACACCCTTGTTAGGCTCTTTCCCATCAAAGTAGTCCTTGAGGAGCTGTTGCACCTTTGGAATTCTGGTGCTGCCACCAACAAGAACAATCTCATCAATCTGCCTCTTCTCCAAACCAGCATCCTCCATGGCCTTCTTCACAGGTCCCATGGTCTTCCTGAACAAATCATTGTTCAACTCTTCGAAGCGGGCTCTGGTCAGTGGCTCAGAGAAGTCAACACCGTCAAAGAGGGACTCAATCTCCACTCTGACCTGATGCTGACTGCTAAGAGCTCTCTTGGCCCTCTCAGCTTCTCTCCTCAGTTTCCCAAGGGCTCTGTTGTCCTTGCTGATGTCCTTACCGTGCTTCTTCTTGATCAACTTGATGAAGTACTCCATAATTCTCTGATCAAAGTCCTCACCTAAAATGTAGGAAGGCCAAGCAAAATTTAGTATAGTCTGGAATAGTATTCCATCTCATAGGGCTGAACATTGAAAGGTCAAACAAATCTCACCTCCCAAATGGGTGTCACCATTGGTGGAGAGAACTTCAAAGACACCTTCGTCGATGGTCAAGATACTGACATCAAATGTCCCACCACCAAGATCAAAGACAAGAATGTTCTTCTCCTTGCCTTTCTTGTCCAGACCATAGGCAATAGCAGCGGCAGTGGGTTCGTTAATGATCCTTGCCACATTCAGGCCGGCAATGACACCGGCATCCTTGGTGGCCTGCCTCTGGGCATCATTGAAGTAAGCTGCAAAATTGACAAGATGTCCAAATCAGCTACAATAATAAGACATAAAAGCTTGCCTCGTATTTCGTTATTCTCTACTAACCAGGAACAGTGACCACTGCATCCTTGATCTTCTTCCCAAGGAATGCTTCAGCTGTCTCCTTCATCTTGACCAAAATCATAGCGCTAACCTCTTCAGGACTGAAAACCTTTGTCTCACCGTCCTTGATCTTCACCTGAATGTACGGCTTCCCATCCTTGTTCACAATCTTGTAAGGAACAAGCTTCATATCCCTCTGGACCTCTTTATCTTCAAATCTGAGTAGTACATCCCACTAACGTTAGCCAACACACCAATGCAAACTTGCAAAAGAATACATAAGTTTAAAGGAGGTAGAGAAGCATTACTTTCTTCCGATAAGCCTCTTCACGTCAAAGACAGTCCTTTCAGGGTTGACAGCAAACTGGTTCTTTGCTGCCTCGCCAATCAATCTCTCAGAGTCAGTAAAAGCCACCCACGAAGGGGTAATACGGTTTCCTTGGTCATTGGCTATAATCTCAACATGACCGTTCTTGTAAACACCGACACACGAGTAGGTTGTTCCAAGGTCAATACCGATAACCGTACCAAGGCTTTCGTCTTTAGCGATGCAAGTTGCAAACAAACCTGCAAACAGAAGCAAATTTACTCATGACAAACTCCAATCTTCGACATCTCAATATCGCTACGTTTTCGATTTGAGACAGGTAAACCAACATCCAGATCAAGTCAACCATTATATTCCAGTGAATGCAAACATCAGTCCATAACTTCCTAAATCGAATGGAATATATTTATCTTAATCCTAACCAAACAGCGAATAAACCACATTACACTAGAAATCATCTCGCGCATTAAAAGACGAGCTTCCACATCCGTAAATCTCGGGAAAATATCGCAGATCTAACCGTCGACGTTTAACACTAAACTATAAGTAACACACTGTTCAGATCGGGACGACGAGATATTGAAGATCTAATAACCGTAAACAGGAAACGGAAAACGAGATCTAGGAAACGGAATCACTCACCGAATAGAAAAATCGCAGGTAAAACCAAACCGCGAGCTCTCCACGAGCCAGCCATCCTTCAATCACCTCGCTTTTTTCCTTCCGCTGCCTTGTTGGAGGACAAAAACGGCGCGTTTAAGGGGAACGACCTGTCGGCAACTCTCTACTAAGATTTCGTGGATTCGAGAAGAGTGCGTGGGTTCGTGGTTTCGCAATCCAAGAAGGAAGCGATGGTATTTATATAGCTATAGGCCCCAGCGGACTCAGGCGTCTCGTGGTCAAATGAGAAGGGAAGTGGAGGAAATTTGTCATAGGTTATAAAGAGAACCAATAAGGATTTAACACGTGTCCGTAACGGCCAATAATATCGCGTGTTATTGCTTGCGTGGCTGCTTCTAATTGGACGACCATACGTGTTTTTTGGTGTCTTTGGAAATTTACAAGAAGGAAATTTGGCGTGTTATTGCTCTTGGGCCTCTTGCTTGGCCAGGTGGGCTTGTGTTTGTCCTGACTTGTAATTGTTTCTGGGCTATTGGGCTGCAACTAGTTGGGATGAATGTTTACTTCTCTTTGTTTTTTATGTTTTTTTCTTTGGGCTGTGCGATCCACGATGCAACGGGTTGGTTTTGATTCGGTTTGCAATTGATCCACCGGTCAATGACATTCGAATCTTCTGGATACCGATTTTCGCGTGCCGCTTGTGAATAGTTATTTAGGGTGCTCAATTGGTCATTGTTTTTGTTACGGTTTTCTATCAAGTAGGTTTTTGCTGTTCCCCTTTTACTTTGGTACGAGGGTGTAAAAATGGTTTTATTAATGAAATTTCTAAACATAAAAAATACCATGTGCAACTATTCTTAATATGTTGATTGAAATTAAGATTAGTTATTTTTTCGGTAGATATTGAAATTAAGATTAGTTGGTTGAATAGATGTTTGGTTTATATATCAAAAGCGACATAATTGCTATTTGCTACCGTAAAATATTAATATGAATTTGACAAATTAACTCGATACTCTGCAGCCTTGGACCCAGCAGATTAGTTTAAATGCGCACACTATACAAAGCATGTCATAATTGGGAACAAAAAACATGATTGTTCATCCACGTTAGCTTTCCAACTAAGTAAGCTTATGTTGTGATAAATAATTTTGGGAATGAGAGTGATATAAGCAATATCTAAATTTTTTTAAGATTTTGTATTAATTTATAAGTTGATTAATTATTTAACAGAGTTAATTTTTAATTTAGTGAAAATATATAATAAAAAATATACTAAATTACCAACAACAAAAGATGGCCCCACACCCCACCATGTCCGCCACTGCTGGTTATGTTGATGTTTTAATCGTATATGTTGAGCTAGCTAGCAATATTTGTAATTATTAAAAAGAAAACTTGACAAGTTAACTCCTACTACTCGAAATATAATATAATGCAATTTATGAATATTATCTTGGGATAATTGCCCTCGCCCCCCTGGGGTTTGCGGAAATTAGTGATTCAGCCCCTCTATTTTTTTTTATTATTATTTAGCCCCTCTAGTTTGTGAAAAGGGTATTATTTAGCCCCTATCACCGGAATCCGGCCATTTCTCCGGCAAAAATGGATCTGAGATGACGAAAATACTCTTTTCCTTTAAAAAAGTAAAAAAATAAATTGAAATACAATCGTAACTCGTATTGAGCTGAAAGTTTTCATGAAACATCCTAAAAATATACATTATTCACGTAAAATATTTCAGAAATTTTGGAGCCACAGAAATAGTTTTTTTTATTAACGTGCCAAAAATTTGTAAAATCATATAAAATAGAAAATTTGTCTAATTGGGCTGAAACTTGTCCCATGTGTTCTTAAGCATATTTAGTAAATTTAGAACACATGGGACAAGTTTTCAGCCCAATTAGACAAAGTTTCTATTTTATATGATTTTACAAAATTTTGGCACGTTGGAAAATAAAAAAAAATATTTTTGTGGCTCCAAAATTTCTGAAATATTTTACGTGAATAATGTATATTTTTAGGATGTTTCATGAAATATTTCAGCTCAATACGAGTTACGATTGTATTTCAATTTATTTTTTTACTTTTTTAAAGGAAAAGGGTATTTTCGTCATCTCATGTCCATTTTCGCCGGAGAAATGGCCGGATTCCGGTGATAGGGGCTAAATAATACCTTTTTCACAAACTAGAGGGGCTAAATAATAAAAAAAAATAGAAGGGCTGAATCACTAATTTCCGCAAACCCCAGGGGGCGAGGGCAATTATCCCTATTATCTTTTTACAAATGTATGTGTCGTAGATGTAGTGGAATATTTTCAGATCATCAATAAAAATACCCATTTAACAAAAACACGTAGTACATATATTGTTCTAATTTTATTTGAATTTCATTTATTTTATACGTGGAATTAAAACGTAGTTATTCTAATCACTAGAGATATAGAAAATCGTGTTTCCCCAAGTTCATATAAACAGACCAATAAGGTATTTGTAAAGATCAGATCAGTTGGGTGGTCAAAAGTAGGTGATATGTGATTTAAATGAGTTATGAATGCAACCTAGACCACCAAGATGGAAAATACCATAGTTTTTTCGGTGGGTAAAATACCATAGTTTGAGTGCCATATGAGTTAAAGATAATGTAGTTATTGGTCCTACTATGATTTTTTGTGAAATGTAAATTTTCACATTAGAAATGTATCTTGTTAGAGTTTGACCTTCAATTTTGTCATATAACTTAGGTTAATTTTTTTTAAGAAATATCAACTTTTTTAAATAAAGTAATGAATTGCACATTGTTATTGTTACAAACATTTATAGAATGACTCCCTTTTTAATAAAAGTAAAAAATGTTCGAATATTAGAATTAACCATCATACAGGGATAACAAAATAAAAAAAATTAATTAAAGATACTGACTAGAAATTCGTCAATTACAGATTACATGGTCCCTCACCCATAATGAGAAAGAAGATAAGAAATCATGGTTGCCATACAACGTGACACTTAAAAATGATTGTGTGAACAGCTGTCATAATGTAATAAATTAACCAATATAGTAGCAAAGATCAAGATAGGGAAAGAAGAGAGTAGATTGAGAAAAAAAAGAAGACGGTTACCAACTTCTAAAAATTTGGTACAACTTTTCGGAAATGATTTATGGCAATGGCTAGGGTAGGGTAGGGTAGGGTAGGGTATTGATATTATTCATACCCTACCCATGACCCTATGGATATCTTTTAGAAATACCCGTCTTTGTGATTATTTTCTTGCTCATGTAATTTAATTCTTCTCGATTTCTTTTGCATCTGAATATCAAATTTAATTACTTACTTAGTTATTTAAAATTTGATATTTAATATAAGAAATTAATATTATATATACCTAAAACTTCACTGTCGACATTATCAATAAGTGAGAAGCATATTCTACACTATTTGCACATTCTACTGAATCGGTGGAGTAAAATAAGATATTAAATTTAAGCACATTATTTTATATCACAAACTTGATAAAATATATCATTATCGAATTACCTTTTTTCAAGGTCTCCCGCAACTAATTTTGCAAACACATTAAAGCTTCCAAAGTTTCCGGATGCAAACGATTACGATGAGCCCTTACCATCCTAGCTCCTGTGCTAAAAGCAGACTCCGAGATAACACTGGACACAGGAATACATAGCACATATCGAGCAATGACTTGCAATGTGGGATACTTGAGCCCATTATTTTGCCACCAACTTATTATGTCAAAGTCTCCGCTATAGGTAAAACAAACTCTTCCAAGTAATGATCTAATTCAGATTTGCTCACTGAACTCTTGAGTTTCTTCTTGCTCCTCACGAAATAGTCATATTCAGGTTTGTTTAATTAGGTGTCAGAATTTTTTTAGTTAACCTATATATAATTATAAATATTTTTATAATAAACTAACTAGGGTCTATGTAGGATCTAACTAATGGATATATGGGTAGGGTCTAAAAAATGGGTCTATGGGTAGGGTCTGGGTCTAGGTTTATATCGATCTAATTTGGAAACAAACCCTATTAAAATCCAAATATATAAACACATACCATATCCATGATCCATGGATCTTAAAACCCACTGGATAGGATAAGGGTCTGATCTACAGGGTCTGGATATTTTTATCATCCCTACATTCAACTCTCTTTTTATTTATACATTTTTGTAATGTAAGGATTGAACTGTAATTGTCTAGTTACTACAAGATTAAAGAGTGATTGTCCTCAATTTCCTGTGCACACCAGTTACGACCCTCGTTAAATTTGTCTTGATCGTGACCGCTAGGTCTGATCGTTGGTTGTTTTTGCGTCGATTGGTTCTCGAACCGAGTGGCTTAACTCGTTAACCTTTGGAGGATTAGGCATAACTTTGTCGTGTGAACTCCAATTTGGATGATTCCAAGTCGGGTAGGTTCATAACATGTTAGTCTCCGACTATCATGTTTTGAGTTTTGTGATTTAAACTCTTCTTCTTTGAGTTACGAGCTAATTTCGGTGAGGTTCACGAATGGTAGGCTTAGTTCGTCGACTTTTGGTAGAAAAATCATAACTTCCTCATACAAACTCTGAATCAAGCGATTCCAAAATGAGAAGATCCGTAAGATCTTGATCTACAATTTTGACCTAGCGTAAGCTGGAAGGAAAGCGTACACTAGGGGGGTATAGGTCGTTTTCCCAGCGTATGCTGAGAAACCAGCGTATGCTGGGGGGTTTCAGGTTGCTTTCCCAGCAGATGCTAGGAAGCCAGTGTATGTTGGGCCACCCAAGAAATGTTATTTTTTTGGACTTTTTTACCCTTCCACTTGGTAAAACCTATATAAACCTCTTTTCAAAAATATAAAGTCTCATCCATTTCATTTCACTCAAAATATCTAGCTTTGGAGGAGATAAAAAGGGAAAAAAAGAAGAGAAGAGGAGAAAAAAAGAAGATCTTGGATTTGGAGTTTGGTAAGTGAGATTTAGATTAAAGTTTATTGGAAATTAGTTTAGATCTTTTGATTTCCTTTAAGTTGGTGTTAAGTTTGATGATTTTGGAGAACTTTTGGCTTGACCTAGGTGAAGAGCATATTGGATTTTTGAGGTTTGGATGATGATATGAAGGGTTATGATGATCTTGGATGATGATCTATGATTGAAATGTTGATTTGAGAGTTTTTATGTCTATTTTGGAAAACTTTAGGTTAAACCCTTATTTAAGAGTTTATAGGGATGTTGGGGTTGGATTGATGGTTTAGAGGAGTGTTATGCATATTTTGAGAAACTTGTGAGAGAGGTTGATATTAAGGGCTTAGATGGGATTTTTCTCATGTTGTTGAACTTGTAGAGGTTTGGTTGGAGTTATGATGGTATAGGTTGATGAGTTATGCTTGAGGTTTAGACTAGAGAACTATTGTGCTTATTTTAGGAACTTTGTGTAAAAAATCACATCAGGGACTGTAGTGTAGATTTCCCACTTTCTTCGTATTTGGAGGATATTTTTGATAAGATAGTTGTCTCTATTATTTAGTTGATCGCCTTAAAGAGTCTGAGCACCGAGGGACGTGAAGCGATAAGCAGGGAACTTTTAGGAGCTTTTGCTCATTTTGGTAAAAGGTAGGGTGATATTATCCCTAACCTTTGTGTTGGCTAACTTTGGTTGTTATCAATTTGTTATTATATATTGATATGGTATTTATGTGGTTATATGATGGATTATGAATGTGAGTCTTTGATTTGTGTGCGCTTGATGATTTTCGATTTATGCATGGTTTTGACAAATATGAGTCTTATGGATTATGAGGATTTGGTTTGGTAATTTATGAATTCGCGTATGATGTATGTGAGTCAATTTGTGAGATGGCAAATGATGAGGTCTACTCGTGATCAACCGAGGATGTTGGCACATGTGCACATATTTTTGGGGATACATTGGATATGTTATGATTATGATATGGCCAGTAGAGTTCGAATATGAAAAGCATATAAGATATGGTATCCTAGTATTGTGAGAGAGAGTGACACGATCTAGACCTATCTGAAGTACATCCATGTTTTGGCATTCGCGATGCCACTTTCGAGTCGGAACGTGTCTATGTGTATGAATATAAATTTGTTATTATTTAATTTGAATTACTTGTGATGTGCTAAATGTTAATTTTGCACCAATTATCTATGCATGATTTGAGTCAATGCATGTGATTGGTTAGTTAATTATAGGTTAGTTTTAATATCTCCTACTAAGTATTTGCAAGTACTTACCCCCTCCTCCATAGGTGACAAACTTTGATTTCCGTTTGACATCCGAAGTGTTTGTTTGTTCGACCAGAACCTGTCATCTTCTTCTCGGGTTACGAAGTCTTTGGATGGTACTATTTTGTGATCTTAGTAGTTGCTCTATTGTATAGTTAGTAGGACCTTGTGTATAAACTCTAGTATTTAGAATTTGGATATTGTAAGTATATGTATACATATATGTTTTATGCATCCGCAATAATTATGCTTCTGCGATTATGATTTGCATTATGTATGTTCGGGGCTGGTTGGACTACGGCTCTTCGGTTTGAAGAGCATGATCTAATGCCATTCAGTGACCCAGATTTGGGTCGTGACATCAGCTTTCCTAAGAGGCATTTAACTTTTATGCAATAACAAATTTGTCCTTGAAGTTATTACATCTCCGCCCTTTCAAAATTAACCTTGACCTCAAAGTTGTGACAATAACAATCATGGGAAGCGAGCACATAAGCTTAATTCATCCTCCCAAGTGGCCTCCTCCTTCGTGAGGTTGCTCTTAAACACCAAGAATTGAGCTATCATTCTTGTACCTCACTAAACTTCCTATCGTGCCAAAATTTGGATTGGTTGCTATTGGTCGTCAGAGGGTGTGTACTTGATTAGGATCAGACTATAGTTGAGGCAAGTATTGCACACTTTTTTCGTAAGACGAGATTGCCCTGTATACTTCAGTGCACTACAGACTACGACAATCGTCCCTAGATACAAAAAATATTCGGGTATTTCCAAGAACATTGCACACATATCTCAAAACTTTGGGGCAAACTCTTATATACCCGGAACTTTCGAACTCGAATTTCTATAGTGTAAGAACGGGGGATGAAAAGAAGACAGACAATGCAAAAGAAGGCAATTGCTGCTAGGATGATTTGAAAGTGAGGAAGACCCCTCTATTCATAGGGGTAGAGGTTGCCATCCCGAAGGGCCATGAGCAAGTGCATGAAAAGACACATCCTATAGCCAGCAGACTGTATCTCTATGGCGTCCCTCTATATAGTCTTCTAGATAGGCCTTATCCAGAGTTATGTCCCTTCCGATGTACTCTGGATAAGCCTTATCCAGTCTCTTCCTCTTTAAGTCCCTTTAGATTACTGGTGTCCCGCCACTGTCAGATTGCCTTGTACAGTTTTTGGAAGCCTTTGGATGATCCTCGATAGATAACCAGGAGTTATCCAAATTTTCCCAAAAACTTTAAGGCTCCTACAGCTCCTTGCAGCATGGCATCATACGTGTGAAGTGCCAAATGTACATCAATACAACCATGCACCCTCTTTCGGCCTTAAGCCTATGCCTGGGCCTGTGCTTATGCCTAAATAGTGCTTCGTACCATCTTATGCCTATAGTCATGCTCGTGCTCGGGTAGTGCTATGCACCATCCTTGCTGAGTTAATAAGTCAACCTAGGGAGTGGTCAACCAAGTTAGAAGAAAAGAAGGGAAGTTTCTTATAAACTTGAAAATTTCTCTTGCGATAACTAATGTGGTACACTCCTTTTCCTTCCAACCCATTTCCCTTTCTAACTCACTTGGGCTTTGGGCCTTTAAACTTGCCCTCAATTGGGCTCATTCGTTCTAACAGCTGTACATGTACTTTGCCTTCTACAGACAGCTCTAGCAAGGTTGGCATGGTTTGCTCTACCCACGGAAGTTCTTTCCTCAAGAGTGACACATGGAATATAGGATGAATGCTACAACTTTGTGGTAAATCAAGCTTGTAAGACACATTTTTGTACTTTTGCAATACCTTAAATGGTCTATAGTACTTAGTAGTCAATTTTCACTTCCTTCTTATCAAAGCTGAGGTCTACTTGTAAGGATGAAAATTGAAGTAAACCCAATCTCCCACTTTGAATTTCTTTTCACTTTTCCCAGCATCAACCTACACCTTTATTCTGTTCTGAACTTCCTTCAAATTCTTAGTGAGAGTCTTCATAATTCCAGTCCTTTCTATAAGTATTCATCCAAAGTGGCTAAAATACTCGGCTACATGAATAGCCACGATAATTTTATAGGTGTATAGTCATACAATAGTTCAAAAGGAGACATCTTGATTGAACTATGATAATTTGTCTTATACCACAATTCTACCAAACTTAACCACTTGTACCAATCCTTAGGCAAGGACTCCATGCGGATTAGTATTGAGCCAACAGAAGTGTATACTCGATATTTTGAAGGATTGTGGAAGACATGGTTACAAATTGAACCAATGGAACAAATCACCACTTGGCTATAAATAAGGGAGATATAATGGCAGACCAGATGAGGTATAGAAGACCGGTTGGACGTCTAATATATTTGATAATTACTCAGTTTGACATTGCATATATTGTGAGAATTTTTAGTCAATTCATTAATGATCCACACGAGGAGCATATGGCTTTAGCGGAGAGAGCTATATAGTACTTGAAGAGAATAGCAGGATAATGCATCATGCTAAGGATTGATGGTGGAGATCAATTAACAGCATATTATGATGGATATAGGGAGGTTGTCCTACGACTAGACGATCAGGCACAGGATATTACATATCATTGGGAGATGCGTTAATGTCATGGCATAATGAGAAGTAGTTCATAGTAGCACGATCGTTAGCAAAAATTGAATACCGTGCAATGGCAAGCATAGCAAGCAAATTCAGATGGGTGCGATGGCTATTACAAGAACTAATCATGCCCCAACAAAGAGGAACGTTGTTATTATGCGATAATCAAGCAGCAACATACATTGCAATGAATCCAGTATTTCACAAACAAACAAAACATGTGGAGATTGATTGTTACTTCGTTCGTTAACATGTTCAGTCAGGAGAAATTGAGCCTCAGAAGATTTCCATAGTTAGTCAATTGTTTGACATCTTTACGAAGGCATTTGGGAAGGAGCAATTTGCAGAGTTGCTTAGCAAGTTAGGTGTTACAAATTCGCATGAGCTAACTTAAGGGGGAGTGTTGAGATACTAGAACTTTCTAGGTAAGTTGGCATAGTAAAATAGGCAATTTATTATATGAAGAAATTTGTTGTGATTACGTGTAAGTAGTTAGGCAAGAGATCAAGTTGGAATAGGAAGGCAATATTATAATTGTATAGTCTAAATAGAAAACTTGGTAAAGGGCAGTTGTAAACCCTAACTATAATGGTTGTACATAAGCCTTAGAAGCTAATGAGAAAGCGAGAGTTATTTTTCAGGATAAGAGAATTAATATTTTTTTCTAAAAAAGATAGATTTTATTTGGTTAGGAAAATTTTCCCATGAGTTATAGTAGTTGGGAGAGGAATACTCTATTTCTAAATCTTGCAGTTAATTTTAATTGATTTAGATGGTTTGGATTTTTCGTCACTTTTGGGGTAGAATAGATGTGTAATGAGTTCGCAAATAAATTAATTAATAACTTAGTACAAGGAAAGGAGGAGATAGAGGCGGAGGAAGGAAGAGAGAGAAAAGATGAAGAGGGAGAAAATGTGTTTAAAAAATTATAAAATATAAGATATGAAAATTAAGATTTTAATTTATGGAAATCAACTGAAATAAAAAATGCAACTGGGTTAAAAACATCTTGAATTTTGAGAATGTCTATGAACTTTTCTTTTTTTCTCTCGGATAGTCGTTACCAATTTTTAATGTTCACAAAAGAGCATCCACACAAATGTTTTAATCTATGTTTGATAGGGATTAGATATCGTGGGGACGTCCCTATTCAAGGACAAGGTTAATTTAGTCAAACTACTAATTTACTAATTTAGGTAGTTTCTCTCTCTATTAAATGTGTAACCACTCACCCGCCTAATTAGGATTTAAAATCATAATCACCCAGCTAATTTATCTCTCCCATTAATTACCTACTTTCTCTCTCCATAAAATAAAAATTTTGTGAGCTTCTTTTTTTCATTTTTTGTTCGTTGGTCTTTTTTTCTACGTTACTGCTTTGAAGTTATTGATTACTGGTTCAAAATACCTACGTTATTGGTTTAAAGTCCGACATTACTAGTTTAAAGTTCGACATTACTATTTTGTAGTCTTATTGATTTAATATCCTACGTTACTGGTTTGAAGTCATTGGTTACTTGTTCAAAGTTCTATGTTACTGGTTCAAAGTCCTACGTTACTAGTTTAAAGTCCTATGTTACTGGTTTAAAAACCAAATTATTGGTTTAAAGTTCTACGTTACTAGTTTAAAAGTCCGACTTTACTAGTTCAAAGTCCTACATTACTGGTTCAAAGTTTGATATTATTGGTTTATAGTCTTATTGGTTTAAAGTCCTACGTTATTGGTTTAAAGTCCTACATTACTGATTCAAAATCCCATATTACTAGTTCAAAGTCCTACATTACTGGTTCAATGTCCGATATTACTAGTTTATTATCTTATTAGTTTAAAGTCTTACGTTATTAGTTTAAAGTCCTACAATACTGGTTCAAAGTCCTATATTACTGGTTCAAAGTCCTATATTAATAGTTCAAAATACCTAAATTACTAGTTCAAAATCCTACGTTACTGATTCAAAAGTTCAATTTTACTGGTTCGGGCTATCAATTGTTTGTTAGGAAAATGTTGGTGTAATTAATTAACATAAATTATGAGTTTAAATTTTAATTTTTTCTTAAAAAATGAGATATTTAATGATACTTATGCTAAAAAGAAGGAAGCTATTAAATGCTGAGTTTTTTAAAAATTGGCTATTTAATGATAATTATGCTAAAAAACAAGGCTATTAAATGCTGGGGTTTTTAAATTTTGGCAAAAGTCATAAATGTCCCTGAGTATTAATAGTCATTAGATCAGGACAAAATCTAACGGCTGAGATCTTTGTCCCTAATTAGGGACAACCCCCGGAATTTGGATACCCTGGGGATAATTAACTTGTCCCTCCCTATTTAGGGACAAAGTTAATATAGTTAATTAACCTAATCCACTGATTGAGGTATTTTCTCTCTCTATTAATAACCATCCCACCTAATTAGGATTAAAATCATAATCATCCCACCTAATCTGTCGCAATCATATTAATAATCTATATTCTTTCTCCAATAAATATATTTTTTCCCAAAACCCTATTTTGAGCCATCATTATTTCTAAATACAATTAAAGTCCTACTTTACTAGTTTCAAAGTCTTACTTTACTAGTTCATTTTCCTACTTTACTCGTTCAAAGTCTTACGTTAGTGGTTCATTTTCCTACTTTACTGGTTCAAAGTCCTATGTTACTGGTTCAAATTTCTACTTTACTGGTTCATAGTCCTAATTTACTAGTTCAAAATCCTACTTTACTGGTTCATTTCTCTACTTTATTAGTTCAAAGTCCTACTTTACTGGTTCAAAGTCCTACTTTACTAGTTTATTTCCCTACTTTACTGGTTCAAAGTCCTACGTTATTGGTTCAAAGTTCTACTTTACTAGTTTAGAGTTCTACTTTGCTGGTCAAAGTTCTACTTTACTGTTTCATTTCCCTACTTTACTATTTCAAAGTCTTACTTTATTAGCTCAAAGTCCTAATTTACTGGTTCATTTCTCTACTTTACTAGTTCAAAGTTCTATTTTAATGGTTCAGAGTCCTACTTTACTAGTTCAAAGTCCTACTTTACTTATTCATTTTCCTACTTTATTAGTTCAAAGTCTTACTTTATTGGTTATCAATTGTTTAAAAGTATTTCGCATATAAATTTTTTAAGGGTAAATTACATCTGGCCCCCTCTAGTTTAGACAAATAGACAATTTTCCCCCTCTATTTCACAAACCGATTAAAAACTCCTCTTAGTTTAGCAAAATTATATAATTTTCCCCATTTTGTCAGAACCAGAGCAAATCTATGACAAGGAGGCACATGAAATGACAATTATACCCCTAGATTAAAAAACATTCTTTCTCCTCTTCTTCCTCCCTCCTTCCTCCTCCTCCTCCTTTCTCCTCCACCCTCCTCCTCCTCCCCTCTCCTCCTTCACCTTCCTCTTCCAACCTCCACCTTCCTCCGCCCTTCGAGATCTCCTCCTCCTCCTCCACATTTCTCCCCTACCTCGGTAATAACCTCCTTAAAGACATTTTTTTAAATATCTAGATGAGTTTATGTGGGTTTCTCTGGGTTTTTTCTTCAGGATTGTTTGGCCAAGTTCTTCTCCATCGCTTGAACATATGTGAACCTCATTTTGGCCTACTAATGTCTTTGACATGGCCAAGTTCTTCTCCACCACTTGAGCAATTCTAAATTCTAATTGATCTGAAAATTTGGTTGAATGAAGAAAGAATGGGAACAGACAAACACTATTTGGTCAAATCCAAGAAGGAGACCACATAAACACCAACCCAATAGGGAGAAACTCAAAATTCTAACAGAATTCATGCCAACCAAATTAGCACCCATATTTTTTTCTTCATTTTACACCTTGTTATCCAAAACCCATGTGCCAAAAAGCAAACTTGGAAATCCAAATTGAAGAATTGCAACAGATTAGAAAAGCATCACGAACCCAGCAACCTTCTTTAAACCATCATCTACCATCTTGGCTCACAAACCCAGCGACCCTCACTTACCCTCGGAGAGGTCCAATTAGGTGACCTAGGAAGCCCTCGACGACGTTAGAGCCTGGGACCTCAACTTTTTCTTGATGGTGTTGACGAAGGATAGACTCATGGAAAATTCAACGAGGATGGCATGCTCGAATCCTTGGACCTTGGCTTGCTCTCGACGATGTTGATAGAGGACGTCAAGGTTGGTGGAAGGAGATTTGTGTTTGGGGCGACATCGGAGGGCTTCGTCTTATTACTCGTCTATACGGCTTCATCTGGAAAAATTAGAGTTCTTGTTGATTTTGACTTATTCGTTGAAATGGGTTGGCTGTTGCCTTTTTGTTTTTCAATTTTGTTTTCATTGGTTGTTGGCTTTTTGTTTTCCAATTTAGTTTTTGTTGGTGGTCGTCGATTTTTTGTTTTCAGGGAGGATGGAGGTGGAGGAGGAGGGTAGGAGGAAGAAGAAGGGGAAGAAAACAATTTTTTTTTAATTAAAGGGTATTATTATCATTTCCATCCCTCATTGCGGGAGAAATGCTCTGGTTCCAGCAAGAGGGGGGAAATCATATAATTTTGCCAAAGTAAGAGAAGTTTTTAATCAGTTTGTGAAATATAGGGGGAAAATTGTCTATTTGTCTAAACTAGAAGTAGCCAGATGTAATTTACCCATTTTATAAGCGCTGACTACCAAAAGTTAGTTTTAATTTTTTGCTATCAATTGTTTGTTGGATAATGAAAAATTGTTGGTGTAATTAATTATCATAAATTATGAGTTTACATTTTAAATTTTTTTAAAACACGGATATTAAATGATACTTGTGCTAAAAAGAAGGAAGCTACTAAATGTTGGAGTTTTAAAAAATAAATGTTTAATGATAATCATGCTAAAAAGAAGAAAGCTATTAAATGTTAGGTTAAAAAAATAGATAATTAATGATAATTTGCCTATAAAAAAGAAATCATTAATTATTAGATTTATTAGTTTTGGGCTAAAGTCATAAATGTCATTGATGATTTATAGTCATCAAATTAGAATCTTTTGAAATATATTTTAATCTAATGGCCTAGATCTTTGTCCATATTTAGGGACAACTTTTCTTACTCCATAGGTATCCAATTCCAGGATATAGACTTGTATTATTTTTAAGGGCTAAACTTAATTAATATTTAATTCGTAAGTCTAAACGGAAGTGAATTCAACTTTTTACTATTATTAACCACTATTTATGACAACTCCCTAGAGTTATGCTGAGTGTGCACATTTCTACGATTAATAAGTTTTTATTAATAAAATCAAATTTCTCGTAAATTTTCTACATAAACATTTCATCTCCTACGTTGGATATTTTATTATGTGGGTCCAATTTGCCCAAACTTTATGAAAATGAATCTGCTTTGTAATGAGAGATATAACCTTATACTGTAAATTATAATTTAAAACCAAACAAACAATTTAAATTAGAAAAAAAAAGACAGAAATTCTCTATTTCCCTCTACCTTTCCCCCTCTCTCCCAACAATAAAACAATATTTTTTGGGAAGTTAGAATATAAAACAATAGGTGAAAGTACACACAAGTACCTTGTGGTTTACCCGTTTCCAAAAAAAGGCCATGTGCTTTTTTGTACAAATTTAGTACATTGTAGTTTCATTTTGGGGACAACTTCAGTCCCGAGCAGCATTTTAGGCTGACCGGTCAGATGTCATCGCCACGTCACCGACACATCATGGCTTTTTTTTTGGAAAAGAGTAAACCACATGGTACTTATATGTACTTTTTCCTTAAATACGTGCACGTCACTCCTCGGGCTTCACATGGCTGGAAGCATCTTCCGGCTCTGCAACCTCCCCCGTCGCGGATACCTCGGTACTCGCCACATCAGCATTGCTCTCCTCTTTGGCACCCGCCAATTCAGCCTGCGCCTTAACTGTCTCCTGCAGTGGTTACCTCAGAATCCGATATTTTATGGTTGCTTTGGCGTTGTTTCGAGATTCAGAATTTTGAAATGCAAAGGAAAAACAGAGGAGGAAGTGTAAGGGCTCAACGAGATGCGCGGGAAAAATATTTGAGGTTGAATATGAAAGGGGGTAAATTTTTAAGGGAAAAGTACACATAAATGCCCTGTTGTTTACTTGTTTAAAAAAAAGACCATGATGTGTCGGTGACATGGCGATGCTGTGGCGATGACATCTGGCCGGTTAGCCTAAAATACTGCCCGGGACTGAAGTTGTCTCCGAAATGAAACTACAAGGTACTAAATTCGTAGAAAAAAAGCACATGGTCTTTTTTGGAAACAGGTACACCACATGGTACTTAAATGTACTTTCCCCAAAACAATATTGTGCAAAGGCCAAAAGGATAAACGAAGACAGCGCGAGAAAGAATAAGACATCTCAAAAATCGTTACTTTGACGAGAATTTGGTTGTTGGTCTAGTGGCCTCACATGGCCACGTGAAATTGGAAAGAATCTACTTGTGTTATTTTATGTAGCAGAATACACTTTTGGAAATCGTTTGTTGTCAAATAAGGTAGTATGATTGGGTTATTAAGTGTTGGAGTGAAATATCAATTTACGGATTTATCAGATTAATGTGGGTAAAATATCATAATTTGATACTTAGTCATTCGATTGACGTGATTCTAAAAATTACATAAAGACAAGATTTAAATCTATAAATTTTTAATTTTGCACTTTTCCAAATTTAGTGCGAATAAAGGTCATATTTTTCTTAATAGATCGAGACTATGTAAGTTTAGAATCTCATATTTTTGTATAGAGTTTGATAGCAAAGAACCCACACACAATACAGAGCACACAAATCTCACATCAAGCTTAAGTTTTTATAGTAGCATAAATGTAGTCATTTGTTGATGTTTCTTTATTCCTTACCTCTCTTATATTTTCAATAAAAAAATTTCTCTTCTACCAATTCATTTATTCTCAAACAATTCTAATCTTGTTCTTCTCTTATTTTTACCATATTTCTTCTTTTTCCCTTCCGTTCAGTCGCTCTTGAAATGATTACTCCGACCCCGTTACTAAGTTTGTTTCGACATTCTAACATATTTTTGTAAAACATAAGATAACTACATATTCTATCTCAATTTTTAAGTATTGGTGAGACAATTTTCATCCATTTGAAAATAAAACAGTTTCATTAGAAAGAGATGAAAGTACAATACTATATAAATCAATATTTTTGAAACAAACTTAGACGGCAATTTGGTTTTCTTTTAATTTTCAATTAAATCATCAGTATTCAGTTGAACTAAATCTTTTATTTATATAAATATTATTAAATAAGGTGTAATAAATTTAATTTAACATAAAAATAATAAAAATATCAAATAAGCTTAAACATTTATGTATGTAGTTTATAAAAACCCAACTTAAAAATATCAAGTTAGTAAATCTAAAAGTTTAAGAAGATAATATAATTTATTTTAATTTGACATATTAATCAAATTGATGTCAATTAGTGAACATATAATAAAATATCGTTAACAAAATATATTTGTTGTGATAAAAAAAGTGATGTACAAGAATATTTTTGTTGAAAATTAAATGATACAAAATGGAAACACATAAACATTAGTTTTCTAACTCGACAGAATCAGGTTGATCGAAAGTACCTCACAAGCTAGTCCAACCTAATTTTTAATGGTCTAACTACTTTCTAAGTTTTAGACATCAATTAAGTAAGGATTAATCCAGGTGACAATCTTATCGCTGGTCAGACCATGTTGTTAAAACATAATTTATCTTCGGAATTTAGATCAATTTGCCTACATTTTGTTTAAAACTGTTGGATTTTAAATGCATAATTTACACAAAATTATACATTATGTAAAAATC
>SOPF01025574.1:0-27830 GCA_012979155.1 Hypericum perforatum
GTTTGCCTGAGGATGCCGCCTCCACCTGCGTCTCCTTCGCCCGCCGCCGGCCTGACATTTTAGCGTTTGTTATTTTCTACCGAATTCCTTTTCTTTTAATGTATATTTATAATTTGCAGAAGTAACTGCTTGATTGGATTGGTTGGTTAGGATGCTTCCAAGGAGAGACATTGAAGTTGTAGTCGAGAAGGGGGAGCCGTTTCTATTCGATGGTCGGGCGGAGTCTGTTCAGAGGATGAAGCTTTTCTTGACGAACAATGTGAGGATTTCTTCCCCTCTCGGTGAAAATATTATTTTTTTGACTGAATGCTTTGGGTGTCCTTGAGCCGTTTCCTTGCGAATTGCTGTCTTTAGGTTCTAGATGGTGACGATAGAGAGGAAACCGCAGTTGACTTGATGAAGTACTTGCTAAGTTATGTGAGCAATGCCGTTGCATCGTCCGAGAGGAGCAGTGATCATGACATCCAACTTGTTGAGCTCTCTGTTCGGAATCTATTGCAAAAGATGTCCCAGTTGGATGACCAGTATAACGACGGCCGACAAGTAAACCAGCTGGGATCAGTGCAGAATCGTGTTCTTGATGGATACCAGCATACAGCCAGGCCTCTAGGTCAGAATGCTGAGCTGAGACGAGGTGACTGGACTTGTCATAGGTACATCCCTTTTATGTGATACTCATATTAGTTGTTTCTTAAGTTTTTTGGATATTTGTGGCCGTTTCGTTTTTATGTGGTTTTTGTGAATTCTGTTTATGAAATTGTCTCGGCTAAACAGGTGTAGTTTCATGAACTTCAATCGTAATGTGAAATGCCTTCAATGTAAGGAAGCACGGCCAAAGAGGCAGCTTACAGGTGGTGAATGGGAGTGTCCCCAGTAAGCAATGCGTTTGTTCTTCAATTCTTTTATCTTTTTAATTGTCTCAGGGTCACCAGTCCATCGCCTTACCCCTGCATTATCTTTCCAGATGTGAGTTCTATAATTACAGAAGGAATACAGTTTGCTTGAGGTGTGATTGTAAGCAACCTGCTGTTGCTTTACCTGTTACTACGGACGTGGGATCTGGTGTAGGATATCAGGAAAATCTGAACAATCCAAATAGGGCAGACCATGCCTCGGACGTGAGTGGGGCCACAGCAAATGAAGATTTTCCTGAGATAATGCCCTTGAGGAAAGGGGTGAATAGGTTTGTTGTCAGCAGAAGGAAGAGCCCGTTGGAAACTGATGGCCAACACCAAAGAAACCAGAATAACTGGGGCTCTTCGGAGAGTTATGGTCATCAGAACACTAATGGAGAGAAAGCTGTTGGCCAGAAGTTGACCGATACATTTGGTAATAAAATATTTGGCTTTGATAACTTGACAAGTCGTAGAAAATATGCTGGGACGAAAAATCGATCTGAGGATTTTGGTGCTAATAAGGTTGACAATATGGAGATAGACGAGCAAAAGCCTCTTCCTCTGGAAAAAGAACGAGCTGGAAAATCTGACCAATGGTTTGAGAGAGTTGCAGAGTTGCATAATGTCACAGATACATCAAGTGGGATTTCAGATGGTGACTTCTCTGAGATCATGCCCATGCCTGAAGGAGAGAGCAGGTTTGTAGTCAGCAAGAAAAAAGAAGACCGTTCGCTGACATCTCCCTCTTACAAGAGACAGATGGCTATGGACCCTTCTACTACTACTAACCACGTACCATTTGTTCCATTCCCTCCTAATTACTTTGCTCGGAAGGATAACCAGCAACAAGGTGCTAAAACAATTTGTCAGTCATCAAATGCTGCTTTGGCAGAGAATGTGAATAGAACTACTGCATCACCTATGGCCAATGTGCCAGGTTCAAAGAACCAAGAATCGGGCACTGAGAACCGGCATTTCAGTGCTCCTGGTCGGTACTCTATTGATGTCAAGACAAATTCAAGTTACGAGGAACCAATAAGTAAACATTTGGCCCAGAATGCTGAAAATTCTGGACAAAGTGCCAGTGGTAGTTGGAGTGCCAGTGGTAGTTGGAGAAGTCAACATTCTATCCCCGGATATATGGGTGGACGGCTGAACTGCGGAGGCGAGTCAGAGTATAGCAGCAATACCACAACTTCCATCGGAAAAACATCCCAGCCATCCGAGGATGCAAATATCACAATCCGGTCGACAAGTAAGAGCTTAGAAGGGTCACAAGTGAAGGAACCAGACCCTTTGGACATGTCAGAGGAGACCAAAGCAGAAAGATGGTTCAGACGTGTTGCGCAAATCAAAGATATCTCTGAACTAAGCCAAATCCCGGATGAAGATTTCCCATCTATAATGCCGATGCGGAAAGGCGTCAACAGATTCGTCGTGAGCAAGAGGAAAACACCGCTCGAGAGGAGGTTAGCCTCCAACCAGTACAGACGAAATCTTCCAACTGTAAGCACTGATCCAGCAAATGAAAGCGATAGTAGCTGATACAATACCAGAGACTGATGATCTTTTGCAGCTATGCTAAACACATTTTCATGTCCAAATTTGGAATCTGTTTTCGTCCAATTGTCTTGAGATCCCATTGTTCTTCTCTGATCATACGTTGACATGTCCGTTCGTGTCTTGTATCCGGATATCTGGCTTTGGTTTTAACTTTTGACCATCTGATGCTGAGCCAGAGATCTAGTTAGATATGTAATCTTTTACCTTGTAACATAAAGGGTTTGAGGGCATCAAAATGATTGATATGCTACTGCTAGGGTCGGGCCGGTGACGAAAATGGACTGGATCCACAGAAGAGATCCACTTTTTGAAGATGAATCCAGATATAATCCATGGATTCATCGTGCAACCTAAATGGTTATAAGATTTGGGTCCGTTGTTCGATCAGATCTCCTAGAATTAATAAATAGTTAACAAGTGGACAAATCCAAACAACATGATTCAACTGATGCAAAAGTTCCAACTTGCAGCATAATTTACGTCTCGGTGTTGCTTGGTTTTCTGTGAGAACAGTGAAACCTATGTGAAATTAATCGTACTTTGGGTTATTACTTGGTAATTGGTTATTGAGTAGTAATATGTAAATTATCGGTTCAGGGTGTAGTTAAGTTGAAACCATATAAAGAGGACTTTCTTCTTGTAAAATCTAACCCTAGTTCATATTGTCCTCTCAAAGGCGGCTTAGACGAGGTTGTAGATGATCATGAAGGGAACAACACTGGGGAGGAGTTGAGCCCAAACTAATTAAAGATTTAGAGTGAAAGCTAATCTGTGTAGGAAGGAAAAAAATACTAGATTCGAGGTAAGTCAGTTTCCTTGATAGATTTTGTTCTGAAATTCCGTCACTGCATACTAAAGTTGGTAAATCGCACGTCATGATTCACTAAATCGATACACTTGATTTTGTGATTTGCTAATAATAGTCTATGTGAACATGAAAAACTTGCGTGAATTGATGGCTGTGAGAAATAGATTACGAGGGGATGAGGTGTGCGACAATCCTTGAATGAATTGTGATTAGGAAATTGTTCAATTGATGTTGTGACTAGGTTTAGGTAATAGTTACTATCGTAGATTTATTTATATGTAAAGACAAGAAATTGAAATCGTAAACCTAGGTTCTTGACTCCTGTGACTGTTCATACACTTCTATTTCGTTAATATATTAATGATGCCAGTTTATGTACTTGGGTAGATTATTCACCTTTGTGTAGCTTATAGCCTTGATGTGGATGATCTGATTTCATTATTTTGTTTGGAAATTTATCTTGTACTGTAATGTAATTTGTTCTACTCTGAAAATTAATTTGACTAGCTTAGTTTGTGTTGGGATTATTTCTACGCATCTGTGACTGCATAGAAGTTAAATATTGTCTGTGACTCGCGAGGGCGTTCTGAATGATCTGTATTCCGCGGAGAGGATATATCCTGTCTATGACCCGCGGAATCCCATCATGAATTAGGTGGAACTTCGGAGTGTCTGTTATTTGTTAAGTATTTTGTTTAGTTGTTGGTTAGTATGCATGTTTTGCGCATGTTCGTAATCATTCTGTCTATTTCGTTTACATGCTTTGTTGTATGGTTATTTGAGCTAGAGTAGGAAGGAAATATGTACGACTTACTGAGTTGCGTAACTCACCAAATGTGCTATTTGTTTCAGATTTATAAGGTGTGACTATGACACGGGAGTAGGAAAAGAGGTCAAGAGAATGAAGCATGCATTTTATTTACCGACAAATAATCTTAGTTCTTCAAGAAACTATTTAGTATTGAAATAAGCTCGGTGGACCTATTGGTTACTTAATGTTGAAGTTGAAATAATGTAGCCCATTAAGGGTAATTTGTCTTTACAACGGTTGACATGCCTAATTTTTGGGGTGTGACATTTTTTAATTAATATCATATAACACAAATTGTTGTTATTTGGTTTTTAAATCAATTTTGAACTTGAAAGAGATTGAGAGATGAACAAATTCAAGTGAAGATGGTTTTTAAATCAATTTTTTAAATCAATTTTGTCCTTTACATATGTTTCTTCATCATCAGTGGTGGTTGGTGGTATTTCATTGAAATGAAGATGACCTTTGGAAGTCGGTGGAAGTGATGGCTTTTTAAAATACAAATTCAAGTGACTTAGCATAAAAGGCCTAGTTATTGTCACTTGAATAATTCGAAAATATTTTCTTCTCATACTCTCCACCAAGAAGACATTACTCTAATAATTCTAGAGCTGATATTCTATTGATTACCATTCAAAATATCTAAGGTTCTTGAGTAATTTAAGAGTGTACTTGCCCAAATCTATTGGCAACTAATAGTGAGGACAAATAACAAAGTAAGGACAGTGTTTAATAATCACCCCTCAAGAACACAAGTTCATAGGATTTCTATTGAATTGGTTCAAAGCATTGACAAATTAATTATTTGATCGATCATCTGTGGCTCAACGAAGAGAGTGGAGAACCAGATTTGTTTGAAATTATTCATGCCTTGTCGAATATATCGACACTCCTAAATTAAATTCTATCCTCACTTACTACAACAATCTTAATGTGTTATTGTGATGTAGTGAATAAATCAAATGCGGAAAGGGATAAGATCTTTCGGTTTGATTGACATGTTTGATTCATGTTATAATGTTGTGCTAGGCTGCTAGCGATGGTGGTAAAACTTTGCGGCAAGTTAATGAAGTAATAAAAATGAATATATCATATTTATGAAGATGCCAATTAAAGTATGAGATTTCAGTTGGTTATTGCACAAGCACTGTCAAACAATTGTAAGTTCATCTGCTTTCAGTATGTACGTGGCGCTTGGTATTTTGTTTTTTTTTAACTAGGGTACAATTCGCAATTATTATTGTCCGAGATTAGGCTGAGGCCTATCAGGCCCAATCTGTTGGGTTGAAGCATCATCCGCCACACGGGCTTTGTGGCCCAATAAATTGACATTGCGTCAGCGTGATGCAGTGCTGAAGTATTTTTTGACGTGTGCGCATGTGTCAATGTTGGCATGGCACTGACGCGGTCGCCGCTGGAGCTGGTGGCACCACGTGGCAGTTCGGTAAGCTGCCACACGATGGAGCTATGGATAGCTCTATCATGTGACACCCACATGGTGGACATGCCCGAAATTGTACGTGGCAAATATGCCTATCTGAAATACCACTTGGCAAACACGTGACATCCACATGGCCACGTGGCAGATATGCGTGTTTGAAGTGCCACGTGGCACCTAGTCAGTAGCTGGATTTTCTTATTAAAGAAAAATGTTGACTGAACTAAAATGTAACTTTGTCACTAAGAAACTCACTCAAAAAAAATTAGATCAATTCCAAATTTTTGATCAAATTTGTTATTTAAGAAATCTTGTGAAAATCAATAATATGTTCTATATAATATGACAGAATTTTGACTAGCACGAAGAGATTGTCGACTTGATCCTATGGACCTCACGTTCTGACAGATAAGTACTTTATTATTAATGAATTAGTTTGTAATTAATCAAATTTAACATATAATTACTTGCTAATTACATGTTGAATTGATCAGTTTTACATGAACATGATATTTGGCTGGTAAAATGAGTCTTTATGCCTACTTTTCACTTGAATTCAAGGCCAATTCTGGATAGCATTAATCACACTGTTGAAAACACAAATGGTAAAGTAATAACTTTGAAATGTAGTAGAATTGTTAGTCATGGATTTTAAATACATGCACAATTTAAATTTTCAGCAATTGTTTAATAGTTAAAGGGTAAATTATTCTCAGGCTCCTGAGTTTTGTACGCTTTTTTGTTAGATTTTATGTATAATTTGAATTAGATTAGATATAAGGCCCCTCTTTTTAAATGAAATATTATTATTAGGTCCCTCGCTGATGTCACCATTCAATTTTTTAGTTTTTTTATGAGAATGACCAAAATACCCTCAAACAAAAAATTAAAACAAATCTCCATCTTCAACCTTTAGAAATCAAGAACATCAAACCCAAGTCAAGAACATCAAACCTATGAATACCAAGAACATCAAACCTAGAAAATTAAAAAAAACAAAGATTCCAAAGTTGAAGTTGCAAACTAAAGACAAATATTCACCCGCTGCAAACTTTCCAATTGTAAACCCTAAACTCCCAAATTTAAAAATCCAAACATTGGAAATTCCCAAAATTATGAGATCTAAGCCCGCGGCACAATGGGTCAACAATGGAGAGGGTCGAGACTGTGTTCATTGCTAACTGAGATCAAGATCAGGATTCCCCCTTTCTGTCTGATTATTAACAAGTTCTATCCCCAACTGCCCCTTGTCTCCTACACCGAACACGTCCCCTATGAACGAATCTGCCATGATAAACAAATCAAGACAAGGCCACTCAATGCTTATTGAAAAGGAATTCCTTTCTTGAGCAGCTGGGTGAGCTCAGAGTGATAGTGAGACCTAGCCTCTCGCCCCAGGGTTCTTTCAATAGGGTTAATAGGATAGAGGGGGGATTCGGTGAACTCCATCGATATGGTCAATGATGAGTGTGAAATACATTCATTATTCATGTCTTTTAGCAGGTTATTCTTAGTGTTTTAGGTTGATTTATTCGCATTTTAGTTGTCGTAGTGTTAGCTTTCGTTCATTATGTGTTTTTGTAGAGTTTATCATTTGTCATTGAGTTTGCTTATTTTTAGGAGCCTATTTGAGGAGAAGTAGAGGATGATCGAGCGAACATGCGAATGCATGGACGAGAGGGAAGTCGTGAAGCTAAAGAGTGCAAAGTATGAGTAGCTGGCGCACACTAATGCATATAGCACACGCCAAGTAGCCATTACACCAACAACCATTCGCGTAGATGACCATGTGCACTCAAAGAAGTTGAAATTGCGAAGACCTGGCACACGCCAAGTGAAGCTGGCGCACGCTAGACCAGTCTGACAGAAATAAAAACAATCTGAGTGTTGGACAAACAAATGAAGAATTGGCTAAGTCGTCTTATGGCTTTGCAGAAGGATGAGGGATAATTTTTCTGACTCTTTTAGATATTTTATAGTAGATATTTTAGGTAGATAAGTTAGATTAGATATTTTGTAAACTATTGGATAATAAGATAGTTATAGACTATTTTTACTAAGTAGAACTAAGAAGTGTAAGTGCAAGAGGGAGGGAGAAATAGACAAAAACCAAACACTCTCTCTCTGTTCTTGGACATGTTTGTGAAGGCAAGAAAGCTTGAAGATCTTGGCTAAGCTTTCTTACCTTTACATGGCACGCCATTAGTGAATTAATGTGTTGCATGTTTGTTCGTATTTATGTATGTATCGTGATTAGGTGTTTATTAGTATCTTAGACACCTTGAGGACAATTGGTCATTCAAGTGTGGGGGAAGATTCCTTCTAGGAATCTTCCTTTTAGGATATATAAACTTGTGTTGCATGTTAGAATATTAGGTTATTTTGTTTAGGTTTATACTTGTAATGAATTTTTCAATAATTTGACCCCCCTCAAAAATTTTCAACTTGTGTTAGAATTTTATCATTCTCTTAGTTAGGGATTTAATTCGAGTGCAAAGCCTAGGAATTGGTAGTAACCTTGCACTCTTTTGTTTAGACTAGTGGTTTCACTATATAGACTAGACTAGAGGGTTGTTGAGTACACCTTGTGAGTATTTAAGCTGATGGAAGAGACATCAGTCTCTATATTTTTCATGAAATGTATACTATAGTTAGTTGATTAAGGTATCCTACTAGTACTTATCATAGTCTAGGTTGTGTGGAAGTTAGTGATAAGATGGGGGTATCCTTTGATATTGAGCCTAGAGCTTCAGAGACAAAATCTCTTATATATCCATTGTTTAAATCTGTTGAGCCTAGCCTTTTCTTGTTCTTAGATGAAGAAGCCAATCTTAAACCTTATATCAACCATCTTCCTTACCTTTTGTCATCCAGTCTGAGGATATTTAGGTTTGTGTGGGAATGATTTGTATTGGGTTTAGTTGGTAGCTTAGGTTTAATTTTGGTTATTTTCGTTGGGATGTCGTAGTTTTGGCCATGTAAAAGCCAAGTTTTTGCCTAGAACGTGCTAAGTATGTATAATTTGTTGAAGTTTGTTAATAAGTGTTGTTTATATATATATAAAAAGGAGAAAAGAAAAAAAAAGAAGTGAAAAAGAATATAAAGTTGAATAAGGCATGTTGTCTAGGCGAAACTCGTGCTTTTAGGTCTTAGTTCATTGGTTTATTTGGGGAGTGTGCTTATGAATGTGATATTTGTGAGGATGTTTAGATTAGACGAGTGATTAGTTACATTTGTGATATGTCCTCGGATTGGGCGGTTTAGCTACCATCCAAATATTTTACCTCACCTTGATCTTAAGCCCCATTACAACCCGATAAAAAGACCCCCAATCATTAGCAACCATTGCGACTTTTTGATAACGCTGAGTAGAATGTAGGATGCTTTGAGATATATTGACATGTATGCGAGTGATAGGAAGTTGACCATATACATTATATGACTGAAACAATTTTCTATCCTTGTGAGGTCAACCTTCTAGTATCTTTTACATAGAGATAACATTTGCTTAAATAATTGAGTGTTAAGGTGTCTATTAGTTCGTTGTGCTTTGCATTTTGAATTGATGAACTTACTTAGTTTATGATTTCATTGTGATATGAGTTAATATTTTTTAGGGAAGTTAAGTTTTGAGCCATTCATGCCATGTCTTTACCTTGTTTTGTGTTTGTTTGTTCTTATTTGATTTTCGTTTAAGTTGTTGTCCGCATTTTGAGTTTTTGCTTGGGGACAAGCAAAGATTCAACTATGGGGGTGTGATGAGTGTGAAATATACTCATTATTTGTGTCCTTTTAGCGGGTTGTTCTTAGTGTTTTAGGTTGTTTATTCATATTTTAGTTGTCATAGTGTTAGTTTTCATTCATTGTGTGTTTTTGTTGAGTTTATCATTTTTTATTGAGTTTTCTTGTTTTTATGAGCCTATTTGATAAGAAGTGGAGGACAATCAAGCGGACACATAAAGGCATGGATGAGAGGGAAGTCGCGAAGCCAAAGAGTGTAAAGTACGGGTAGCTGGCGTACGCCAATATACATGGTGCATGCCAAGTAGCTGTTACACCAACGACCATTCACGCAGACGACCATGTGCACTCAAAGAAGTTGAAATCGTAAAGACCTAGTGCATGTCAAGTGAAGCTGGCACATGCCAGACCAGTCTGACAGAAACAAAAATAATCTGAGTATTGGATAAACAAATAAAGAATTGGCTAAGTTGGCTTATGGCTTTGCAGAAGGATGGGGGATAACTTTTCTAACATATTTAGATACTTTGTAGTAGATATTTTAAGTAGATAAGTTAGATTAGATATTTTGTAAACTATTGGATAAGTAAGATAGTTATAGACTATTTTTACTAAGTAGAACTAAGAAGTGTTAGTGCAAGAGGGAGGGAGAAATAGACAAAAACCAAACACTCTCTCTCTGTTCTTGGACGTGTATGTGAAGGCAAGAAAACTTGAAGATCTTGGCTAAGCTTTCTTACCTTCACATACACATCCAAGAACAGAGAGAGAGTGTTTGGTTTGGCTAAGCTTTCTTACCTTTACTCTTTCTATATGTAAATAAAGATGCATGTTGTTTATATAAGCATGTGTGAGTAGTTAAATATGAGTTTGGTGCCTTGTTACCTTGCATGAGCCACGGTTTGGTGGGGTGAATATGCCTAGGTTTGTGTTCTTATTAACGTGCTTTATACCATACTTAGACTTTCTTGATCATCAAGCCTTAGTAGCTAGTCAAAACTTGAGACCAAAAGGGTACAGAATTGATGGATTGGTTAATTCGATGATGAGTAGCCTTATGGAGAAAAAACCCTTCCTTGGAGACCTACTTGTTATCCTTTGAGTGAAGCTTATAATTGGTGCTTGGCTAGTTTAGATGGTTGGTGGGATCGAAAGAACATATCTAGCCTTCTAAGCCTAGTTTAGTAGCAATTTAGACTCATCGTGCATGAAAGTGTAGTTGATGTTGCCTTAGAACCACTCGGACCACTTCACATACACTAATAACCCCCTGAATCTTATGGTTATGTTGCTGGTTTAGGTACCTTACTTATTTTAGTATCCTAAGTTATTATTCATACTAAGTAAGTAACTAGTAAACCAATAGCTTAAGTTTGTAATCTTTATATTTGTGTTTTAGACTTTAGATAGTGTTTTCAACAAACCAAACTTCATAATCTTATCCTAGACTAGTAAGAAAACCTTAGAGTAGGCCTAAAAACTCAATCCATGTGGTACGACAACCCCTACTTACTCTTATTGCAATTCGCTGTAATTCTGTTGATAAATTGGTGCACGCCAGGTGTAATTGGCGCACGCCAAGTATATTCATCTGAGAGCCAGTGCCTCATACCAGGTCTTATTGGCACATGCCTGAGCTTTGGATTGGTTAAAGGTTGGCACACGCCAACCTTGTCCGGCGTATGCCAGGCTGACCTAATAAATGCCGATTGTCCATTGTCAAGTAGAATTAAGGTAAAACCTTTACCAAAAGCAGAGGATCGTCAGTCAACCTTCCCATTCACGAGAATGACATCAGTGTCGAATTTGTCAGTGATGCTTCCCACCCCATCCACATTCCGGTTACCATGCCTTCCCTACCGACTTCCTCAAATGGGTGTTTCATCCTCGGCATCTGCTACAAGCTCTAACTCCTAGTGGAGAGCCTTGGCGGCGAGGTCTGGGTTGGGGACCAACAGGAGTATGACTAGATGAAGATTGTCATCTAGGGGAACTCTGGTATCTTCGGGGGGCTTTGGGTTAGGGACGAGGCTATTCTTGGTTTAGTTTTTTGGTTTTAATTTTTGGGTTGAAGAAGAAGAATTTTGGGGTTTGCTTTTAGATTGATTCGGTTGGTTGCTTATGTTTATAAGCAAAGATGTTTTTTAATGGGATAATTTACTAGGTTGATTTCTGGGTTAATTTACTCGATCGGTTGGTTGATTTAGTAGGTTGATTTCTGGGTTAATGTTCTTGGTGTTGGTTGAAGATGAAGAAGGAGAAGAAGATGATCCGAGAGAGAAGATGATTTTTCTTTAATTTTATTGTCTAGGGGTATTTTGGTCAATTTAATGACAAAAAAATAAAAAAAATTGTTGACATCATTCTCAGTCATATTAGGGACTCGAGACCAATATTAATTTAAAAAGTAGGGGCCTTATATCTAATTCAAATTATACAAGGGCCCTACTACAAAAACATACAAAACTCAGGGGCCTCAGGGTAATTTACCCTAACCATATCAGTGCTTGACCTTTCTTTCTGGTGAACATTTGCAAGAAAGTTTGTTAGGTTTACAACTTAAAGTTGCCAAACTATAAAGGAAAGGAGGCGCCAGATTGATATTAGTGGGATTGGTTAAGGAGACTTGTATTATGCTCGCGATAAAAATTATTTAAGGAACAACTCTTATTGTTGATTATTTGAAGTAGATGTGTGCACTAGACCAAGCATGACGATTTGGAATAAAGAGTTGGTGAGTCCTGGATATTTTTGGAAAAAAAATTGGATTCTTTGCAACTTTTTTTGTGCTAGAAAGATACATGGAAGTTACTTGAACAACTTGCTGATGAATTATCAGTCAACTTCAAAAGAAAAAAGAGAAAAATATATTTAAATATCTTGTGGTTTGGCAATTTTCAAAAAAGACTGTGTAATTTTTTTTTCAAATTTAATCTTTATAATTTATTTTCTCAGACAAAAAATGTTTGAAGTTAATAGTAGGCCGAATTACGAATATTTTAACTTCAAACATATTTTTGATAACCATATATCTCGATTTTGGAGAAGTTATAAACTAAAAAATTATAGATGTATTTTGCTCCCCTCGTCGAGGCCTTTCCGATAACGCCGATGACGAGTTTCGCCGGTGTTGACCAATATTGACCAGCGTTGACCGGCTGTGGCATCAGAATGGCCTCTCTCTTTGCAGGCATCGACCACCCCCGCAATTGATCGACCGTCTATGGCAGCTCTTCTACGGGTTAATCTGGTGGAGCCGATGGATTCTCCCCCTTTACGTTCCTCTTATGCAATGGTGATTGCTACGCGGGATGATAGTTGGGTCTAGGAAGGCAACTTCATCTCACCTGTTTAGATCGGTGATCGGTTGGTTGTGGCTCTTAACAAGGTGTGATCTGCTACTTGCTAGAATTTTGACAAGGTGTGAAACCGTATTCTACCTTCACTCTTCGAGAGGAGTTGTCAAAACTTTTGGGTCTTTCCTTTATTCGCATATTGCCTTTGGGAAAGGGATTTTTTGAATTTCATTTCCAGTCCTCAAAAGATCGCGACTTGATTTGGAATTCTCTCAGTTGGAAATTATCACAAAGTACGCTTCATCTACAAGCCTGGACCCTTTTTTTATCCTTCTAGGTGCTTGTCCACACATGCTCGTATTTGGATCCGTTTGGTAAGGTTAAGCATGGAGTATATTGCTCAGGACATTATATTTGGTTTGGCCTCTATTGTTGGGAAACCTATACGTTTTGATGCTTTCTCGCTCAACTAGTTTAGTGGAACTTTCCCTCGTATTCTAGTGGATTTAGACTTGTCAAAGCCAATTATCAAGGATGTATTGCTTAAGCTTACATCTCGAAATATTTTGGTAGATGTTGTCTACGAGAACCTCCCAGATTTTTGTGATTATTGCAAGAATATTGGACATCATTCTACAGACTGTCGCAAGAGAAAAGGCAAAGATAATACAGAGGTGACTAGATGATCTGAGGTTTTCTCTGATGAAGATTTTGTTAAAAATGCTGAATGGTAGGCTGACATTACTCTTCTTGAAAACATGATATAAAAAGAGATCTTTGGGAATAAGAAGGATGTTTGTGAGGCCGGTTTTTCAGATGTGGAGCTCTCTAAATCTTCTGATTTACTGGCCTCGATCACGATTCTTGAGAATTTGGTGCAGGTGGCTACTCAATCTGAAGTTCAGAATGCTGATGACTTTGTCAAATCTAACGAAGGGTTAGCTACTATCACCCTCCTCAAAAATATGCTACAAGACAATGTGTTTGATGATCGAGTAGATCATATAAAGGTAAATAATGTTCCTCTTAACTGTTCGTCTGTGATTATTCCCATCCTTGAGGATGATGCTCCATTTCTGGATTGCATTGCGATATCACCAGTTAAGGTGATTAGTGAGGTTATTGTCGTGGAAGAAGTGCGACATTATGTGCATGCATTGGTTTTGGTCTCCAATAGGCATGAGGTGAATATGGGTATGCTTAATTCGAGCGAGCGATCTCAGGTCCCCGTAATGGTGACACAGATTCCATCAGGCATTTCGTCATCCATAGAGGATTCGAGATTGTCCTCCACAGACATTATGCAGGTCAGAGCAGACATAGTGACCCGTTGGGAGGGTCCTAGTCCCATACCTGGCTTGGTTGATATAGATATCGTCTAGGTGGACGATCTTTCTAACTCTCGTCATGTTTTGGAATGGATAGTTGGTAGTGGATCTTAGGCAACTCCGCCCAAGCGTAAGATGAGAGGGGATATACTACTGAGACTTGCTCCAGGCTACGGCAACCCAAGTAAGAACAGGAGGTAGAAATGCAGTTAGTGTTGGCGTGTGCCTGGTCGAGTTTATTTGTATCGACCATGTTGACCCTTGTGGTTTGGCTCGTGTCAAGTCGTAGTATGGTAGCGATAACCTTTATGACTTTTGTTTAGGCCTTGGCATTTGTATTTCCTTTTTCTCTTTTCTCACCACCTTCTGTATTTTCCTTTCATTTGGTAATAAAAGTTTTATATAATTAAAAAAAACTATAGATGTATGTCTCATATTCGTAAAGTAACTTTAATCGAGCCAATTGAACTCTTGGATAAAAGGTTATGGTTCTCCAATAAAATTTAGGATTGAATTAGATATTTACAATATGTCATATCACCATGACTTAAATAAAAGAAAATGACCAGGTCAGACATTATTTTTGCAAACATGACATCCATGTAGATATACATGTGGTCGGACACCTATTCAGGCTCTCCGAGACTTGAAATGTATAAGAAAATAAACTATATCAATTAAATTTGGAAGAAAAAAAATATACGGTCTTTATTAAAAACCAACAAACTAAAGGATACTTAAATGTATATTTCCCAAGAAAAACACATGTATCACATTTAGTGATGTAGTCAAAGTTTATAACTTTGGAAAATGTACGTAAAGAGGGAAATGACTGAACATTGACTTGTGGCCACAATCTATGTAAGTCATCTCTTTGTACAGTGGTAGTCCATAAACTATGTAGTGTACAATAAAAACTTAGATATATAGACATAGGTATAAGTACGTCAGGAACTTTATATTGATATATATATTCACGATATTGTATATACGGATTAACAATAATTTAGAAGATCTATTCACAAAATGACTCTCGAGAGATTCAATTAAAGAGCATGAATTACACAAATTGATATAAAGATATTTCTAAATTCACTAATAGTGGTAACCCAACCTCTAATCTAATATAACCCTAGTTTAAAGGTTTAAAAATATATTAACAAGCTATTGTTATGGCGGGAAACAACGTATGAACCAAAGAGACAAATGTATTGTCTGCACACACCAAGACATAAAAAGACAACTCTACCTATATGAACAACGGGAGCAGTGCCATTGTTAACAAAGTTTGAAGGTAAAACTTTGTAAATGTTCATAAAACTAAGAAGAGCACAAGCCCGTTGATGGTGCTGAAATTCTTCGAGAACTAAATAATGTGTTCATAGCTTATTGATGTGCGCAAAAACGGACACACATCTACCTATGTTTTGTGCATATTTTGTCCATGCTTTATTCTCGTTTCATCGTATGTCGAGTATGTTTTCATGTATTTTGTGTTTATGTTGAGGAGCGGGAGATCTGTCAGAATTTGGTTGTTTTGTAGGTGCTTGGCTAGTGGAGATAAAGATGACGAGGTGGTAAGGCATGGTGCGATGGCGGATAGCAAGGACCGAAGAATTGAAGAGTCGGAAGCGAAGAAGGCGAGCTGTTGATTTCCAGTGACCCACTAGAAAGCCAACGATCTGCTGGGTTCGAGTAGAAGATTTCCAGCAACCTGCTGGAAAAGCCAGCGACCCAGTGGATTGGCCGAGAAAGTTTGGAAGACCTGTTTAGTCAAATTAGGACTTCTCTTTTAGGTTTTATTTTATGTTGGACTATATAAGGCCTGGAAACTTAGGTTAAAGACACTCTTGAACGTTTTCACACAAGAGACAACCCTAGTTTCTTTTCTACTTGTTTTCGAATTGGAGAATTGTGATTGGCAATTCGGGTTAATCAATCAACGAGCTATTTTCATAACTCGTGGTCAGGTGTTGTCTTTTCATTCATCTACTTGATCATTAATTGCTTGGTTAATTCTGTTGAGTGATCGCATATTGAGAGTGACGACCTTAATTCATAACACAAATCACGTTCTCGTCTTCTTTGTGTTGCTTAGTTAATTGATCGTTGTGCAATTTTAGGATTGACAACCCTAGGTTGGCTCTGCGATTCATAGTAATTAATCATAACCCAATCATTCGAATTGAATTGCTTAGATTAAAGTTGAGGAATCATAATCTGGTAATTAGAGAATTGATCCATCTGTCCCTGTGGAGACGATCTTACTTATCCTTCTATTACTTGTGTGATCGTGTTCTCTTGCACGTATTTTTGGTGCTGTTGTCGGGGACAGATTTAATCAATCTGTCTTTAATATTGGATACAGTTTTCTCAATTTTGAGACTAAGCTCTTACACCTTTGTTATTCATCACTACACTTAAACCTCTTCGTTGAGTTTTGCAGTTAGTGAGAGTATAGGAGGTGTATGCCACACACCCGTTCTGACAATCAACATATTTTTGAATACGATCCGAAAATTGAACAAACTTTTCGCTCTAGAAGAAGAGATCAACATAAAGAAGAGATGGCAGATCAGAACCGGGTAATCAATGTTCCTGCGAACAATAACCGGAGAAGGAAGACGCACCCTAGGTTGGCTAACCTTCGACCTAGTATCGAATACCCAGCCTGATGTGATCTCGGCAGGAGAAACACAAATTTACGGATCTATTATTGCTTAGGATGGAGTAGACTTCAAACCCATGAACTGAACCAGCAAGAACCTTGGCAAAAGAGCCTCAACCCGAGCCAAGGGCAATCTGAGAATCTTAGTCCAAGTCAAATCACGCCACAAACAAGGATGGAAGACTTGTTTGATAAGTGAAAATAAAGTTCAAGCTAAACGACACATAAGCTTAGGCAAGAACAAGAAGAGTTATCAAAACTCACTAAGTCAGAGACTTATAATATTCAAAATGAATTCATGTATTGGGGTCCACGTTTTGTTATGCTAAGATGCCTTTATATAGGCTACAAAGTCTTCAAACATTCCTAAACAATCTAACTCCTAAAAAGGAGCTTGCAATCTGACCAAATTATACTTATTCCTAAATAGGTGAATTCTGGTCAGATTGTAATCTACTATTCAAGAAGTAATCTAAGTAGATAATATCTAATATAATAACTAATATTGCACGTCCTAAACAAGCCATAGGTTGTTGGAATATAATTTCCTAATCAAAACAATTGGCTTTACTAAATAGCTTAAGTAGAATCTGAGAAAGTTCCATGCTTCCAAAATAGGTTGATGCACGTCCAAATTAGGTTGATGCACGTCCAAATAGGTTGATGCACGTCCAAATAGGTTGATGCACATCCATAATAGGTTGATACACGTTCATGCATGTTTCCGGAATAATATGTGCTTGCTAAGCTTCCAAAATAGCTTCAAACTCTCCAAAACGAAATCTGCAAGCAAATAACTTCCTAAATAGCTTTAAGAACGTGCATGGGCTTCTGTTGGGCTTTTTGGACGTCCTTGCTCTTACATAAATTGAATTGAAACTTTTTGGCCCATCAGATTCATATTATGGCCTATCAGATCCATATCATTCCCCTCCTCTTGAAAGGGATTTGTCCTCAAATCCTCGCATATGCCATGTACCCTTGAATGAATAAAACCACTGAAACAAGGTTTAATTTTTGAATGTCGTGGCTGCACTTGATATCTTCCACTCCAACTGAATAAATACTTCGAGAATACACAGTGTGAAGTCATCTCCAATTTGAAAGCCAAGAACGTACTTCTATGCACAAGTTTTTCCTTCAACTTCAAACTATTCCATAAGTTGAGCACTGTTGAGCCTCCAGCATAATCATACTTGTCAACTCCTAAGAAGTCAATATGATCAACATATTCAATAACAAAATATGGAGACATGTAAGATATGGGCTGAACCTCTTCCTTGTCAATTGCCAAAATAAGTTCTTCATGTTCATCAATAGTAGTAATCATGCTTTTCCTCATATTGACAACTTCCACAACTTCTGATTCATCGAACAAATCTCTTAAGTAGAGAAGTGACATATCATGCTCATGGAAACACTCTCCATCAAATAAATCAATGGCAAATTCACCAAACTCCTCCCATGTCAAAGCATCTTCAACAATCTGATTAGAAATAATGTTAATATCAGAACAACATACCTTCTCCTCAATTTTGCACTTAGCTTGAAAGATGTTCATATGTCGTACTTCATCAACTTTTTTTAAATACAAGCCAAATCCTATAACCAAATCAGCTTTAAGTTCCTCCCAATGGTCATCTCCTCGCTGCCTTACCTCTATAGGTTTGCGATTAATCCTCAGCCTCCTAAAACTCCTTGTATAGCCTATGTCTTTATCTTGATCAGATTCATCTCCTCTTCGCCTTCTCATAGGTAGTACTATCCTCCTTGGGACAAATCTTTTCCTCATCACCACTTTCATCTCCTCTCATGTAGCTATAGGATGTTCTCCATTATGCCTCCTATTTGTGACAAGTTGATCCCACCAAGTTATAGCATAATAAGTAAACTCACTCACAGCTAGCTTTACCTTCTTTGCCTCAGAATAATTATGGCAATCAAACACGAACTCAATCTTCCTCTCCCATTCAAGGTATCCCTCCGGATCAGATCGACCTGCAAAAGAAGGAATTTTAAGCTTAATGCTTCCTAAGCTTTCTTCTCTTCTTTGTCTTGCTTCCTTAGGTGGGTGGTTGACTCTTGCTCTCCTAAGTCCCCTTGTAGAGCCCATGTCTTCCTCTTGAAAAGGATCAGATTCCTCTTCACTTTCTTCTTCAATAGGTGCTCTTCCTCTTCGTGCTTGAAGTTTGCCTCGTGGTGGTTGAGTATTGTAAGAATTCTCTATAAGACTTTGTGCATCATAATCTCCCAACTTTGTGCGTGAGTATTTGTAGGACATGATCTTGCACTTTTTTTAACTTTTTTTTTCGTTTTTTTTCCTCCTCTTTTTTTTCAACTCAGAATACAAAAGTAACAAAGTAAAAACGTAAACTAAAGGATGGAAAGATTCACAAATACGGACCTATGCTACTTTAGGGTGGAGCTAGATCACAACTCAGCAAGAACTCACAAGAACCAAGGATAATCTGACCTTAACTCTAAGCAAGAACTCAATGAACCAAGACCTAATGTCGTATCACGCCACAAACAGGATGGACAGACCATTTGATGAGTGAAAGAACTATTCTAGCTAAGACGACTCGCAAGCCTGAGCAAGAACACACAAGAATATCAATTCTCTCAACCAGCCGAATGCTAGGGTTTATTCTGAATAATGTCTGCCTTTTATTAAGTAGAGGATGCCTTTATATAGGCTCCAAAGTCTCAACAAGTTCCTAAATAAACTAACTCCTAATAAGGAGTTCTAATTCTGGCCGAATGAAACACTTGCCCAAATAGGCTTATTCTGGCCGAATGAAACCAACTAAAAAAGAAACGAAATATGTCATGCTTTAGGAAGTCTAAAGACATGTATCTTATGTCCTAAACAAGTCATATTTGTATGGAATATAGTTTCCTGATTAAATAGGAACTTGACTAGATAGTAAGCTAACTTCCGAATTAGCAAGATGCTTGCATCCCAAGGAATATCTCGTCCAATATTGCTTGCTAAGGTTCTGGAAGTATGCCAATGAGGTGCACGGGCTTGCCTTGGTCGTCCTTGGGCTTGCTTGTGTCAACTTGAGTCAAAAAGCCTTGAATGAATCCATTGAGTTCAGATTGAAGCTTCTTGGCTCTTGCTCTTGTAATCGGCCCAATTGGTACTTGCATTGCTCCATGCTCATTATTGGATGGTCTCATTTTATTCCCCCTCTCTTGAAAAGGATTTGCCCTAAAATCTTCACCTGCATCAAAAGGACTTAAATCAGCAACATTGAAAGATGCACTAACATTATACTCACCTGGCAGGTCAAGTTCGTAAGCATTGTCATTAATGCATTCAAGAACTTGAAAAGGACCATCTCCACGGGGCAGCAACTTAGAACGCCGTTGCAAAGGAAATCTCTCCTTGCGCATATGCAACCAAACCCAATCTCCAGGCTCAAATACAACTTTGTATCGCCCCTTGTTGGCTTGCCTTGCATAATGCTCCGTTCTTTTCTCAATATTCAGCTGTGCTTTCTCATGCAATTGCTTGACAAATTCTGCTTTCTTCTTGCCATCTAAGTTAACATGCTCACTCAAGGGTAAAGGTGATAAATCCAATGGAGTTAAAGGATTAAAACCATAAACAAGTTCAAATGGTGAGAATTGAGTAGCAGAATGAACTGATCTATTATAAGCAAATTTAACATGTGGCAAACAATCTTCCCAAGTCTTAATATTATGCTTAATGAGTGCTCTTAAGAGTGTAGACAAAGTCCTATTAACAACCTCAGTTTGACCATCAGTTTGTGGATGATAAGTAGTAGAGAATAATAACTTAGTACCTAACTTGCACCACAAGGTCTTCCAAAAATAACTTAAGAACTTTGCATCCCTATCAGAAATGATTGTTCTAGGCATGCCATGCAACCTAACAACCTCTCTAAAGAACAAATCAGCCACATTAGAAGCATCATCAGTTTTATGACATAGAATGAAATGTGCCATTTTAGAAAACCTATCTACCACGACAAAGATTGAATCTCTTCCACGTTTAGTTCTAGGCAGCCCTAACACAAAATCCATAGAGATATCAATCCAAGGCTCACTAGGTATAGGTAGAGGGGTGTACAAACCGTGGGGTTTTATCTTTGACTTGGCTTGCTTGCAAGTAATGCATCGTCCACAAACTCTTTCAACATCTCTCTTCATGTGTGGCCAATAAAAGTAATCTTGTAGCATCGCCAAAGTCTTTGCAATTCCAAAGTGCCCCATCAATCCACCTCCATATGCCTCCTGAATAAGCAACTCTCGCATAGAGCAATTAGGCACACAAAGTTTGTTTGCACAAAATAGATAACCTTCATTCCGAAAGAACTTTCCACTTGCGCCTTTTTCTGTGGCTCGGAATAGGTCACCAAAGTCAGTATCTTCAACATACAACTCTTTAATATGTTCAAAACCAATCAGTTTAGATCAAGAGTTGTGATCAAGGCATACCTTCGTGATAGTGCATCAGCCACTACATTTTCCTTACCTTTCTTGTAACGAATGACATAAGGAAATGTTTCTACGAATTCCACCCATCGTGCATGCCTCTTATTCAATTTTTTTTGCCCTTTCAAGTGCTTCAATGATTCATGATCGGTGTGAATCACGAACTCCTTGGGCCACAAGTAGTGTTGCCACGTCTCCAACGTCCGAATCAATGCATATAACTCCTTGTCATAAGTTGGATAGTTTAGGGTGGCGCCACTTAACTTCTCACTGAAGTAAGCAATTGGACGTCCCTCTTGCATGAGTACAGCTCCAATTCCTACACCGGATGCATCACATTCAACTTCAAACGTTTTAGAAAAATCAGGTAAAGCTAGTAAAGGGGCGTTAGTCAACTTCCCTTTTAGTGTTTGGAATGCCTTTTCTTGAGCTTCTCCCCAACTGAATCCAACGCTTTTCTTGATCACCTCAGTGAGGGGTGCGGCTATAGTGCTAAAATCTTTTACAAACCTTCGGTAAAAGCTAGCAAGTCCATGGAAACTTCGAACATTTGCAACGTTCATGGGACTTGGCCACTCTTGTATTGCCTTTCTTTTCCTCATCAACCTGTATTCCCTTAGCACTAACAATAAAACCCAAGAATACAAGCTTATCCGTGCAAAAGGTGCACTTCTTTAAGTTAGCATACAACTGATCTGCACGTAATGCATCTAAAACACACTTCAAATGATCAACATGCTCTTCAATGCTCTTGCTATAAATGAGTATATCATCAAAGTAAACAACCTCAAACTTGCCAATAAATGGACGTAAAACATGATTCATAAGGCGCATGAATGTGCTAGGTGCATTAGATAAACCAAAAGGCATAACCATCCATTCATACAAACCATACTTTGTTTTAAACGCTGTTTTCCACTCATCACCTTCTTTCATGCGAATTTGATGATAACCACTCTTCAAATCAATCTTTGAAAACATGCAAGAACCATGCAATTCATCTAACATGTCATCTAAATGAGGGATAGGGTGATAATATTTTACCGTGATGTTGTTGATGGCTCGGCAATCAACACACATTCTCCATGATCCATCCTTCTTTGGCACAAGTAAGATGGGAACAGCACATGGACTCATGCTTTCTCTCACGTACCCTCTTTCCAAAAGCTCGTTTACTTGCCTATCAAGTTCTTTTGTCTCCTCCGGGTTGCTCCTATAGGTTGGACGATTTGGAATTGTTGCTCCTGGGACAAAATCAATTTGATGCTCAATTCCCCGTATTGGTGGCAAACCTGGTGGTAACTCGTCGGGGAACACATCCTCATAATCCTGCAAAAGAGATTTAACCATGCTTGGCACTTTTGATTCAAGCTTGTTAGTAACTAAAAGTGTCTCCCTATACCGAAGTAAGATCATTGACTTCTTTTCAAAACATGCTTGTTTAAGCTCACTTGCTCTCACATAGTAACTTCTTTTCCAATCCTCGGATTTTCTCTCAATGGCCATTTTTACTTCTGTTTTTCTGGCTTCTTTTGATCTCTCAATTGTTTCCTCTCTTTTGGCCATTTTTACTTTCTGTTTTTCGGCTTCTTCTCTCCTCTCATCTTTCTTTTTCTTATCACACTCTCTTTTCTCATCACTCTCTATTTGCAATATCTTTTGATCCTCACAAACTTGTGATGGAGATAAGGGTGCCAACGTGATCACTCTCTTTTTGAGCATAAAAGTGTACTTGTTGGTGTAGCCATTGTGATGTACTTTCCTATCAAACTGCCACGGCCTCCCAAGCAAAAGATGACCAGCTTGCATTGGCACAACATCGCACAACACTTCATCTTCATAGTTTCCAATGCGGAATGTCACCAAAACTTGCTTAAGCACCCGCACTTCTCTACTATCATTCAGCCATTGTAGTTTGTAGGGTTTAGGGTGTTTCTCAGTGAGTAACCCTAACTTCTCCACCAAGGTAGTGCTTGCAACATTAGCACAACTCCCTCCATCTATGATGACACTACACACCTTATCTTTCACATAGCACCTTGTATGAAAGATATTCTCTCTTTGAGCAACATCAGCTTCTTCTTTCACTTGAGTGCTCAATGCTCTCCTACTTACAAGAGTAAGTTTTTCAGTAGCTACATACTCCTCCTCGGATACATCCTCCAATGAAGGCAAACTCTCATGCTCTGACTCATCCTCTTCAGTTTCAATCTCTCCACTTTCTCTAATCACCATTGCTTGCTTGTTAGGGCATTGACTTGAAATATGTCCTCTCCCTTGACACTTAAAGCACTTGATGTCTCGGGTTCTTGCTGGAGTGACTTCCACTTTCTTTTGAGCATTAGCTTGTGAGCTCTTGCTCTTTTGCTCTACCTTGGATGCTTGTGGCTTGTCAAACTTTTTGGGATAGTTTGATTTCCATGTAGAACCAAATGTAGCTCTTGCTTCTCTTCCCCCTCTCTTGAGTTGCTTTTCTACTTTTGTTGCCATGTGCACTAGTTTCTCCAACTCCACATAGTGTTGTAACTCAACTTTATCTTGAATCTCAGGATTGAGTCCATTCAAGAACCTTGCCATTATGACTTCTCTATCTTCATCTATATCAGCTCGTATCATGGCCATCTCCATCTGTTTGTAATACTCCTCCACACTCATACTTCCTTGCCTCATGCCTTGCAACTTCTTGTAAAGCTCCCTATAGTAGTGACTTGGAACAAATCTTTTTCGCATCACCACTTTCATCTCCTCCCAAGTAGCTATAGGTTGCTCTCTATTGCGCCTCCTGCTCGTTACAAGTTGATCCCACCAAGTTATAGCATAATCAGTGAACTCGGTTATGGCAAGTTTTACCTTTCTTGCTTCGAAGTGTTCATGGTAATCAAACACAAACTCAATCTTCTTTTCCCACTCTAAGTAGGCTTCTGGATCAGCACGACCAGCAAAAGTTGGTATCTTGAGTTTGATACTTCCCATGTTATCTTCCCTCCTTGGCCTTGCCTCTCTAGCCTCCCTACGTTGATGCTCAACCCTCGGCCTCCTATAATTCCTTACGGATCTTGCATCCTCTTCACGATCAGATTCTTCTCCACTCGAGCCTCCTAGAGGAGCCCTCCTCCTAAGTGCATGGACTTCTCCTTCAAGCGTTTCTTCCTGAGGCGCCAACCTCCGGAGTGCTTGCACTCGTCTCCTTGGTGGTTGCGTAGTGCATGAACCCTCCACCGCCTCCAAACATACTTACAATGGCCCAAGCTCTTCTCGTATGACACGCTAAAATCTCCCTATCAATACTTCCGTATAGACCTTAAGGTCCACATCAGCCAAGGTATGTTGCCTATCTTCTTCATTCCCTTGAGACATAGTGCTGCAAGAAAGAAAATTAATTAGTTCAAATATGGCCTCACAAGTTCACTCCCTTACGTGTTTGCTCTCAATGTAAGGTGCACTCAAGTTCACTCGTGTTTGCACTCATTTATTGGCTTTTCTCTCTAAGGTACTCACACACTCTTGCCTTTTCCTCTCGTGATACTTGTATGTTCTTACTAAAGCTAAGGTAGCCTTGCTTGAACTACACGTTTCACAAATCAAACAGAATGTAAGAAGTTCCTCTTTAGTCTTGCTTGTTCCTTTCTTTTCTTGCTTTTTTTCCTCTTTAGTCTTGCTCGTTCCTTTATTTTCTTGCTTTTTCCCTTTTAGTCTTGCTCGCCTTTTTATTCATCTTGCAAGTTCCTCTTTTGGCTGCGTCCTTTTCTTCCTTTTTAGTGCATTTCTTCTTTTGATTGCGCACTCCTTTTTGGTCTTGCTTTTTCCAAATCAGCTTCGTGCTTCCTCTTTAAGTTCGCACCCTCCTTTTCCTCTTTTCTTCCGCGTCTCTTCTTTCCTGGGTGGTGCGTGCTTCCTCTTTAGTCTTGCGCTCCTCTTTAGCCTTGTTGAACTAATTAGGCATGCAACTAAATAGGCTTGCTTGTGCCGCAAACTTCTCTTCCTCTTTTTTTTCTTTTTCTTTTTCTTTTCTTTTCTTTCTTTTCTTTTCTTTTCTTTTCTTTCTCTCTTTTTTGTTTTTGCTCTCTTGTTTCTTTTCTCTCCTTCCTCTCGGTTGGCAAGAAGCTCCACGGATCAGCAAGCACAAAAACGATACCAAGACAATCACGAACACACGGATAGGAACCTAAAGTAACAAGTATAGCTCTGATACCAAATGATATGAACCTCAGCGGAAAGATTCACAAATACAGACCTATGCTACTTTAGGGTGGAGCTAGATCACAACTCAGCAAGAACTCGCAAGAACCAAGGATAATCTGACCTTAACTCTAAGCAAGAACTCAATGAACCAAGACCTAATGTCGTATCATGCCACAAATGGGATGGACAGACCATTTGATGAGTGAAAGAACTATTCTAGCTAAGATGACTCGCAAGCCTGAGCAAGAACACACAAGAATATCAATTCTCTCAACCAGCCGAATACTAGGGTTTATTCCGAATAATGTCTGCCTTTTATTAAGTAGAGGATGCCTTTATATAGGCTCAAAAGTCTCAACAAGTTCCTAAACAAACTAACTCCTAATAAGGAGTTCTAATTCTGGCCGAATGAAACACTTGCCCAAATAGGCTTATTCTGGCCGAATGAAACCAACTAAAAAAGAAACAAAATATGTGATGCTTTAGGAAGTCTAAATACATGTATCTTATGTCCTAAACATGTCATATTTGCATGGAATATAGTTTCCTGATCAAATAGGAACTTGACTAGATAGTAAGCTAACTTCCAAATTAGCAAGATGCTTGCATCCCAAGGAATATCTCGTCCAATATTGCTTGCTAAGGTTCTGGAAGTATGCCAATGAGGTGCACAGGCTTGCCTTGGTCGTCCTTGGGCTTGCTTGTGTCAACTTGAGTCAAAAAGCCTTGAATGAATCCATTGAGTTCAGATTGAAGCTTCTTGGCTCTTGCTCTTGTAATCGGCCCAATTGGTACTTGCATTGCTCCATGCTCATTGTTGGATGGTCTCACATCATTAATGATATGGATCTGATGGGCCATAATATGAATCTGATGGGCTTAAATGTTTCAATTCAATTTATGCAAGAGCAACGACGTCCAAAAAGCCCAACAGAAGCCCATGCACGTTCTTAAAGCTATTTAGGAAGTTATTTGCTTGCAGATTTCGTTTTGGAGAGTTTGAAGCTATTTTGGAAGCTTAGCAAGCACATATTATTTCAGAAACATGCATGGATGTGTATCAACCTGTTATGGATGTGCATCAACCTATTTGGACGTGCATCAACCTAATTTGGACGTGCATCAACCTATTTTGGAAGCATGGAACTTTCTCAGATTCTACTTAAGCTATTTAGTAAAGCCAATTGTTTTGATTAGGAAATTATATTCCAACAACCTATGGCTTATTTAGGGCGTGTAATATTAGTTATTATATTAGATATTATCTACTTAGATTACTTCTTGTTTAGTAGATTACAATCTGACTAAAATTCACCTATTTAGGAATAAGTATAATTTGGTCAGATTGCAAGCTCCTTTTTAGGAGTTAGATTGTTTAGGAACGTTTGAAGACTTTATAGCCTATATAAAGGCATCTTAGCATAACAAAATGTGGACCCCAATACATGAATTCATTCTAAATATTATAAGTCTCTGACTTAGTGAGTTTTGATAACTCTTTTTGTTCTTGCCTAAGCTTATGTGTCGTTTAGCTTGAACTTTATTTTCACTTATCAAACAAGTCTTCCATCCTTGTTTGTGGCGTGATTCGACTTGGACTAAGGTTCTCAGATTGCTTTTGGCTCGGGTTAAGGCTCTTTTGCCGAGGTTCTTGCTGGTTCAGTTCGTGGGTTTGAAGTCTACTCCATCCTAAGCAACAATAGATCCGTAAATTCGTGTTTCTCCTGCCGAGATCACATCATTTGGTATCAGAGCTACGGCTTGTTGTTTTAGGCTATCTATCCTTGTTATTTTCGTTTGATTAGTACTCAGCTTGTTGCTTATCAATCGGCTGATCTATCCGTTTAGTTTTGTGTGTTTTTAGTTCGTGTTTTTGTTTCGTCTAGTAGTAATTTCGTTTTGTGTTTTAGTTTCATGTTTAGCAATCAAAATTCGTGACTTAGGTTGTGTATTCTGATCAAGAAAAGAAAAAGAACAAAAAAGAGAGAAAAACAGAAAAGGAAACAAAAAAGGGGAAAAAGAAACGAATTTTTTTTTGCAGCAACATGTTTCGAGAAGGCCAAACTTTATGCAATGTTGATTTAAAGGTGTTTGAGGAGGCTTTGGTTGAAAAGTGCCAACAAATATTGCGAGAGGAGATTGAGCCATTGCACCAAAGAATGGATGTCATAGAGAACTCTCGCAGAAGGCAACAACCAAGAGGCGAACTTCATGCACAAAGGAGTAGAGCATCTATTGGAGGGCTGAGTGGAGATGAATCTGATCAAGATAAAGACATAGGCTATACAAGGAGTCTTAGGAGACTGAGGATTAATCGCAAACCTATAGAGGCAAGGCAGCGAGGAGATGACCATTGGGAGGAACTTAAAGCTGATTTGGTTATAGGATTTGGCTTGTATTTAAAAAAAGTTGATGAAGCACGACATAAGAACATCTTTCAAGCTAAGTGCAAAATTGAGAAGAAGGTATGTTGTTCTGATATTAACATTACTTCTGATCAGATTGTTGAAGATGCTTTGACATGGGAGGAGTTTGGTGAATTTGCCATTGATTTATTTGATGGAGAGTATTTCCATGAGCATGATATATCACTTCTCTACTTAAGAGATTTGTTCGATGAATCAGAAGTTGTGGA